>JAUPMG010283063.1:0-18206 GCA_031762675.1 Pachysandra terminalis | reverse complement strand
GTAAGAATATTGGTTATAACGACCAAAGTTTGAGGGATATTTTACTATTATACCAAACCTAAATGGGTGTCAATATAATTTACCCTAAAACTGATGGTGCAACATAGAAAACATAGCCTTTAAAACTAACATTAAAACTTAGAAAACATTTAAAAAATACAAATATATTATTAGGACTATATATAAGTTAAAATATGTGTTTGAAGGAGAACAAGAGCAAGGGGCAAAAACATGACACGGGATCTTCTGTTATAAAGATTCCAATTACCTCCTATTATGTAAAGAAGAGCATAACACATGTCCTAGGAGGCCCACCACATTAACTGATGACATGCCAAACCAGTTAATGTGGTGGACCCCTTAGGTTTCACCCTTTTCTTAGGACCGGTGAATCCTCCCCACGACACTTGTTGTGCTCCTGTTTACATAATAGGAGCATATCAGGGATCTTCATAACAGAAGATCCCTGTCCCAAAAACATGGCTGGATCTGAATCAGTAATTCCTGGATTGGTTGTCTTATTATATCACTCAAAGACTAACCAATTCATGTGTTCCACCTTTGTGTTTCAAAGGCAAAAACAAGCCTGAAATCCTCATCGAGGAAGCTTCACACCTTGGGCGTAGTAGGCATCTGGAACTGGACTTAGGCAAGCATGTTCTAGTGTACATCATCCATTCCTGTCACTGCATGAATCAGAAATGAGTTTGAGAATATATCCCATACATTCACCTTTATAAACCAAATGAAAGCACTACTGAATCAATAGTAATAAAATCATGTTAAAATGACCTGCAAACATCTCATAGCAATAAAAGGATCAAATGAGAAAGACATAAGCCACCACCAACCATATCTAATAAAAGCTAAATCTAAGTCCTAAAACCTAAATCTAAGTTTCCATCTTCACGATCGCTTTCGATGGAATCTCCATTGTTGTTTCGTATCGAATCCAATCCTTGGCACAAATAAGAGCCTCCAACGTCTCGGGTCGCAGAGAAGACCTGTAGTGATCCATCTCTTTGCTCGCGGTATCAAACGCGAATTCAGGAGGTACTGTTGACACTGGGATTGCCAGAATATCACGAGCCATCCTCGAGAGAATCGGATACTTGAGTTTGTTCACTTTCCACCAGCCCAAGATGTCAAAGTCTTGTACCCGGGGAAGCAGAGACTCTTCTAAATACTGGTCCAATTCTGATTTTGTCTGATGGCAATTCGCCATCTCAGAGATATAGACATCGAAATCCGAAAGTCCATCACTGCTGGTAAGAAGGTTGCCTCCTTGGATTACCTCTGTCTTCACATCGCCAGCGTTTCCCTCTTCCGGATAAGCTGCTGTCAAAGAGAGGGGCTGTGAAACATATTCAAGAAAGAGTTCGTGAATACCCTCATCAACGATATTGATGTACGAGGCTGCATCATCGCCGTAAATCTTTGTGAAACTGAACTCCACAAGCTTCAGCTTGAACCTGGGATCCATAACTACAGCAGTTGCTAATACCAAGCTGCAGTTGTTCCAATATTTATCGAACTTGTCTTTTAACGGTCTGGTAAGGTTGCTAATAAAAGGATCCTCGCTCATGGCCGCATGGGTCAGCTCTAACTTGATTTTCCACACTTCATGGAAGAATGCATTGGAAGTAGGGTAATCCGTGCCTGTTAAAACGATAGCCGCATCATATAGAAGTTTCAAGTAAGAGCATAGAGTTTCAACCTGCTTCCATTCATCCATGGATGGAGCTTCCCTGTAATTTGGATCAGAAGTATCCAAGCAAGAAAACACTTCCTTTAACTCGAAGGCAGATACCAACATATGGTACGTTGTGTTCCATTGTGACTGATCATCGATGAGTAGGCTCTTTGTGCTGGGCACTTGAAGTTGTTGTTTCAGCTCAATAAATTTTTCTTCATGAGCATCTGAAGTCTTCACATATTTAACACTTTCACGGACTTTCTTGATGGTTTCCCCAATTGCACCTATTGCATCTTGCACAATGCTGCTTAAAATCCGGGCGTAGCAATTTCCAATTAAAAACTGACCATTGAGCAACAGCGGGTTCTTGATGGAGAGTAGACCTCTGAGATTTCCGATCACTGTATCGTTTGAGAACGATGGATCCACAGTGAGAGTAAATAACTTGCTCTCCAAATTCCAATCGGAAAGACACATCATAACAGCATGATTCAAGGCATCATCTGAATAAGGTGATGGTTCCATCACAACATTAAGAATCCGCCTATGCAACTTCCAATCGCTGTCGATGAAGTGCCCCGTTAGAAACACGTAACCCAGTGTTTGACCTGAAGTCCACAACTCTAATGTAAGGCTGATCCGTCCAGGAATTCCTCCGAGAAGCTTCAGAAGGTTTTGCTTCTCACTCAGGTACAGAGCTACACAATCCCCTTGGACAGTGCTGAAGCTCACCATATTAAAACGAGGTTGAAGATTCTGGACAAAAGCTACAAAACCAGGGTGTTCAACCATGTGAAGCGGATACTCATGCATGATGATCATCTTGGCGATCTCTTGGCGGCAGCGGTCCTGATCAAATGGGAAGAAGGGTGGGCCAGGAGTTCCTCTGTAGCGTCTTTTAGGTGGATCAGTCAAACTCCCATTCCCATCAATTTTGGATGATGGTGGAGTATATGGGGTTAGCTGATTCTTCTCCATCATATTGCGACGGACTACTGGGCAAGTCCCTAAGAAAATGTGTCGTTTGAGATGGCTAGTACCCGCTACTTTTGAACCAGAGCTGTAAGCAAACGTTTGCTTGCACTGCTTACAGCATGCCCTGGTACATCCACCACCTACAGGTTCCACAGTGAAGTGTTCCCAGACTATGGATTTCTTTCTCCTACGCTTGTTAGGCTGTGTTTCAGGATTGGCTGGCTCGATGTTTTCACTAGGGGTCTCCATCTTATATTTGAAGTGAAGTCCTGCATTAGAAAAAAATTATATACGCCGCAAAAGGAAAATTAAAATTAGAACAATACCAATAACCGAATATCTAGATTTTGGGTGCATAATATGAGAAATTTCAATAGCCAACCATGAAAGAACCAACATCAGCACTGCAGTTATAAAAAATCTGATCCATCAATAGTATTACTTTACACCACTCTAAAATAGCAAACTAACTGCAATATCAAAAGGCTAATAGGTTGCTGCTTAAGCATGGATGTCAATCCAAAAGCCCTATTACATCAATTATACAAATCAGGGACTGCCATTTGGGTTATATATTCTAACCATCTGACAGAACAAAGAGATTTTGTCCACCGATTGTAGAAATTGAGCAGAAACAGAATATGGTTACATAGGATCAATTGATTGAAATGTTTCTGCGAATATGGCTAGTCTAAAAACTTAAGCTGTTAGAGAACGGCACAGCAATGTATATCAAATGGTTCAACACCCCCCTGCACGTGCTGGCTTCGCACAGGACTACACATCCGTGGGAGAACACAGGGCACTAAGGCAAACACACACCACACCCGCACAGGAACAACACATCCATGGGAGAACAAACAGACCATCACATACCCTCGGAATTCGAACACTCGACCTCCACTTTGATACCATGTTAAGAACCACTTACTCTAAAAGCTTAAGCTGTTAGAAAACAGCACAACAATGTATATCAAATGGTTTAACATAAACAACAGTGGTGGAGAAAATGGTTCCACAAGGTAATTTAATTATATGGAAATAATTCAAAGAAAGAGTCACAAAAACTATTGCAGAGAATAGCTTCAATGGTTGAAATTGCATATGCTCAAGACGAAACCAGAATAATCAAAAGTATATCCTAAAAAGCAGGTAATCAAACCTAATATGCTTATGCAAGAAGAACCAGGTTTGTTCTATTCTTAGTGAAAACATTGTGTTACTCCCATTGTTCTCAAACACTATAAACTCTATAAAGGGCTTCATTGGATGAAACCAATTGAAAACAAAGATGCTGAATATGAGTAGCATCACATAATTGAAATTACAAGCTGACAACTAAAAAACACATGTATGCATTTACTAGCATTACTGTTATGAAGATGAGACTCCAATAACAACCACGATAGCAAATCCAAGACATTAGAACGTGACCTCTGTAATAATTTGTGGACCCAACCCAAGGGCACAAGGATGAAGTGATGAGCCGATATAAATGAAAAGTTATATTGATGGTGCATATATAAACTCATACGTTACCAAAATAAAAAGTTTTCTTGACCAGTTTGTGAAGGCTAATTATACTAAGGATCTTCATACATCCAAGCGATTTGTGATAGTTTTAAAAGATGATAGTTTAGGTCGTTCTACTGGTAGATCGATAGATGTAACTTCTTCTGTATCCATCTAATCTATATTATTTGTATTTTCTTACCAATTAAAAAAAAAGCGATTGTGATAGTTGATATTCATTCAAGTAAAGAGGTGATTAGGTCAAGGTTGGCCTTGATTTCTAGAAAAAATGTTCTAAATCCATGTTTCTGGTGAAATTGCAAACACTGATGGGCTTTATATGACATTTTAGTATTTTACAAAACATCATTTGCTCAATGTGGCTATCATTAGAGTTATTCATTTCAAATTTCATATACAAGTAATGAAGTAGATTAAGTACACAAGCAAATCAAACATACAACGAAACTAAAACATAAATCAAAAAGAGAAAGAAAAAAAAATTGTTACCTACACCATTTAACTGTATGATAAATAAAGCTGCCAAAGTTTTATACAACTGGAGCCCAGTCCACCCGAAATTGGGCTGGGAATAAACGATCCTAATTTCTCTGGAATTGATTCAGTAACCTTGCCCTGCTAAGCTACCATCAGGTTAATTGGGTTATACGGTTCGGTACAAATCACAATCCAATTTATTGAAAAAGCCATCCTAGATCCTATTGAACTTAGGGTTAGACAGTCATAATCACAGTTATGGGCTTGATTGGTAGATAGCCCACTGATAACACAGGGGCCGTCTTTTAGGTTAGGTCTGCCTGCACATAGCAGAGATAGGAAAAAATATATATAGGGTTTGATCGGCGTGGGCTCAATCCAGATCTAAAGAAAAATGCTCAACTTTGTACGATTCAATTGGCTAAAACTTTACAAGTGTCAAAGGGCTAGATCTACAAACAGTAGATAAAGAAAGAAAGAAAAGGCTCATCAAAGGTCAGATCTGGTTTGGATTCCACCAGATCTAAGATCTAATAAACCTAAAGCAGCCCAAATCGTTCAACACCCAAAGTTACAACCAGTAAAATCGAACTCGGATTACCAAAATCGAATCTATTCTGCAAATTTACTTGACAAAACCTATATCAGAGATCTGATCTATACTAACCAACATAAAGAAACTAAATAATAGCACAAAATCTCTCAAATCAAAAGAAAAAATCAGAACAAGGACAAAATCAACAGCTGCAAATCGTAAGAGAAAAAAGAAAACAGAGGAAAAAAAATTACTCTTTGAACATCAAAATCAACAAATGAATCCTTTAAGCTCAGAAACCAGAAAAATGAAGAGATAGGATAGGGTTCTTACCTGCCTTGATGGTTACACCGGAGATCTACAGGTTAGGAGTCCGACCGATCGGCCGATTAACCGACCTGAGATGCTGACCGTAGAAGGGATCTCGGATCGAGATCGAGATCGGAAGATAGAAAGAGAATGGGCTTTGGAGCCTTAGAAACCTAATGGACCTGTGGGGGGCTTTTTAGGAGATAAGACCCTAGGAGAAGAAGAAAAGGAAAACAGAAAGCTGCATTGGATATGGACTTCAAGTCCACTAAAATATCTTTAATGGACTGTAACCGACTTTTTTTACCGTACAGTAGCCCAAGCAACCGTTGGATTAGTTGGGGCCACTTGTGGAATGAGTGATTCTGCCTAAAATCGAAAATTCTTGAATAGAGAGGTTAGCAGAAGAGGCAGGGTTCAATGATGTGACACACCTGAGTTTGGAATCTTGGTGGGACATGGATTTTACACGTGGCATATGGTTTGGAATATCCTACTTGATCTTAGCTAAGTTTTAAGTCTCGGGATCAGACCGATCCAGGCCCGATCCCAGTCCGGACAGATACCGGCCGATCTAGATCCGGAATAAAGTTGGATTGCCCAACCTAAAAGCAAAAATAAAATTGGACCGACGGTACCAGTCGCCGGAACAGTAGTACTGGTCGTTGGAACGGTGATACTAGTCATCGGAACGATAGTATTGGTCATCGGACTGACGGCACAGGTCGGGACAGATTGCCGGACCGACTGTACCATTCGGTATCGGACCGGTCTAGAGCGATACTAGTTGGATCGTTCAATTTATAAATTATATATATATACATTGGATCGGTTGTACAGGCCGGTCCGTACCGGTATCGAATGGACCGATTCGAACCAAAGCCTCACGATACAACTACAGTAACGTTGCGTGGGATCGAATCGGTCTTGGTTGATCTCGATACGGACCGGGCAGTAGGATCAGATCGGTCCGATCCTTGAAACCTTGATCTTACCTTACATGTTAAGGGAGTGTACACATGGCTATTCTAAAGGATCTCTGCCAGGGGCAGAGCCAGGATTCTATTGTAGTAGGAGGAGGGGACAAGATTTGACAAAAAATTGATTTTCGGTTTGACAAAACTAATACTATTTTTGACAAAAATAAGATAAAATTAATGTCAGTTCCTATGTTATACATACACACACACACACACATATATATATATATATATATATTAATAATATATTAAAACTATGTTTTTTTCAATTCTGTTTCGTTTATTCAAAGTCTTAACTGTAAATTGAACCAAATTAATTTTGTTATTTGTTCTAAACCATGACCAAATTGAAATGAAAAAAAAATGATTTTTTAGTTTGGTTTGTTCGGTTTAGACAAAATCAATTGACACCCCTAGTGAGTGAGGATACAAAAGTGAAAAAAAATAATTATCGAGGGGCAACAAAAACTCTAGGGAGCAAAAAACAAAAATTTGACAAGCGACAATTTGTAACATGTTACAAAAGTAATTGACAACTTTAATTTTTAAACTATTAAGGGGACTGTTGCCCCCTCTCTCCCCTATGTAGCTCTACCCATGCAAGTAAGCTTTGCTAAAGCCTAGAATCGAGATTGGAGTCTGGAGAGAGTAGTAGACTTTTTTGTCTATTTGCTAAAGGGCAAACTAATCAGAAAACAAGAAGACGGTGCCTCTTTTATATAGTGAAGGATAGAAACATAAAAAAAAGGTTATTAAGAAGGGGAAGTAGAAAATATTTAGGGGGCAAAAAATAATTTTGAGATGGGACAATATGAAACTTTAAAAAATATAACACCTCTAAGTTGAAGGGGGCAGTTGGCCCCCCTCTCCTGTATGTAGCTCTGCCCATGATCCTTTTCAAATAGATGAACTAGATTGACTTGATCTTCCATATGGCAAAAGTGACCCTATCACAACAACCAATAAAAACTGTTATGACATATTAAAACACCTTTCGGTTTAGTAATATTAATCTAAGTTTTTCAATAAAGCTTGAACAACCTCAAATGGTGGAGGAGGTTTGGTACTCTGTCATCCAACGTCATGAAACTATTAAGCTGGAATTGTTGAGGGAGCGAGCAACCCTCAACAATTTGATCTCAATTGCTGAAACTCATGAAAAGCTTGGAGGTCGGCCCCTCTGATAATAATGCGATGTTGGAATTTCAGGACAGCCATGAGAAGGTTGAAAAGAACTCTAATAGGCTTTGGAGGATTGAACCCATGTTTGTGGCAAAATACGGGGATGACTTGTGGCTAGGGGTGATTGCTCAAGCTTTATTGAAAAGCTTAGATTAATATTACTAAGCCGAAAGGTATTCTATTATATCATAACTGCTTTCATTGGCTATTGTGATAGGATCACTTTTGCCACATGGAGGATTGAGCTGATCTACATCGTCTATTTAACAGGGATCCTCCGGATTAGCTATGTGTATAATATTTTAACCTATATAAGGCCCAATAGTAGATGTGTATTAGGTTTTGTCACATGTATCAATGATCGTCTAATTTCTTAATGTTTCATAAATTATATACAAAGAAAGACATTAGTTTTACTTGAGCTTTTTTTGCCACTTGACAAATGTATTTGGGACTAATACTTGGTATATGATCTAGGGTTGAACCAATCTACATGAGCAGAAGTGAGATTCCAACTAAGCTTCCACGTGTGAATAAAGTGTCTCAATAGTTTCTCACCATTGAGTTTTGCAACAAAGTTATTGAGGCTTTGTTTTGATGTCATTTTAGATTAGGAACTCATTATAGGAACCGGTTCCCTAAATTCATTATGGGAACTAATTTTGACGGCTTCTTGGTCACATTTGGTTGGCATGTAACAAAATGAGTTTCAACCTATTATAGATATTTAGTTAACATGTACTAAATTGAGTTTTGACCAAAAATTTTAATTTTTGTCTTTTATTTATAATTATTTTCCTATAAACCCATAGTCATACATAAAATTTGCACACTTATATCCTTTAAAATGTGATAATATTAAAAATAATATACTTATAAGTTTGCCACTTCTCACTTTATTTTCAAATTTTTAATTGGAAAAACTGAAAACTCATTCCTAAATGTAAAATCAAGGTCAAAGGTGATTTTGTAATGATGGGTGTGTTCTCATTCTTATTATGGGCGAACTAATCATGCATTTGCAAACCAAACTACCATTTATCTGTGAGAATTCATTCCACCAATTAGAACTCATTCAAAGTGCAGAATGCATTCTCAAAATGACAGCCAAAAAAGACCTAAGATTGTATTACTAAAACCAAAAATCAGAGTTACTTTGAATGATCTTTTGATCGTTGTATCCTTATGCAAATCAGTTTGTTGTTAGAAGGGTGGCAAAACAAATATTTCGCTTACTTTTGTTTTAAAATTTCTACAATAGTCGTTTATGATGAATGTTCCGTTAGTAGAATATTCAATTGGATCTACTAGGACCTCCCATTTGTCTAATTATTATGCTTAAGGATTGTTATATTGGTTCTCAAGTCCCAAACATTGAATGCCCCTCAGATTCAAATAAAAGAGAAACGAGAAAATGACTTAACATTAAATTATCATCCTTACGAAGGATAGTTGTTGCGTGTTGCATGCTTGACCATCTTTGGTTTATCCCCATGTATAGGAAGACTCATGCGTGGATTTGGTGAGGGCGGATTTGGATTTGAGCTTTCCAAATCCAAATCTACTCTTTAGGTAAGTTTTTAATAATTTAGATCTAGATTTCCCGAATCCATGGGATTTTAGAACATGAATTTTATCCCCAAAATAGAAGGATATCAACTCATAGGATATTTATTTTAAAGATCCACCCATTAAAGATTTCTCTTTCTATTTATTGTCTGATGCCAACTCGTGAAAGAAGAGACGTTCCTTTTATGTCTGCACATACTCTATTGTCATATATCATCGTTTATCATCTACCACCTACTACCATCACCACGACTCATTTCCTACCACTAATAGCACTCATCATCTATCATCATGATCAACCATCATCATCACTATCAGTAACCAGCATCCATCACCTATTACCACTATCACTACCAACAACTAACATTCACTATTTACCACCACCTTCACTCGTAATCTACCACTATTCATAGCCGATTACCGTCATCAATACCAATCAATGAATACCATAACCATCAAATACCACTACAACTCATGGAGATTGTTGATGGTGAATCAACATTCTCTCCCAATTTCCTATCCAATACAAATGGAGATGACACACTTGAACTGAATCCGACGTATATCTATTGGTACAAACGTGACCAACTCATCCTTAGTTGGATCATTTCCTCCTTGAGTGCCAGTGTACTCGGGCAAGTAATAGGCTTTACCACAGCTCATGATGTGTGGATAAGCCTAGAGCACATGTTTTCTTCTCAGTCTCGCACCCGAGTGATGCAACTTTGGCTCCAACTTCAATCATTGAAGAAAGGGTCAATGTCTATGATCGATTACCTTAATAAGGCAAAGAACCTTGCTGATAGTCACTCTGTAGTCGGTCAACAAATCTCAAAGGAGGGTCTTATTCTATAAATATTAGCAGCCCTTGGATCAGAATATAAGGCATTTGTAACGTCTATAACTACCAAAACTGAATCCATCAATGTGGATCTTCTGTACGATTTAATGTTCAACCAAAAGGTAAGGCTTAAACAACAAAATTCTACTGTTCTTGATTCTTCTAATATTTCAGCTAGTGTGGCAGTTAGAAATGCCACATCCAACCTAAATACTAACTAGTCCCAATCACCTTCGCATCATCAATATCCACTCCAAGGTCGAGGATGTGGTCGTCATTACAATAACTACAGAGGTCGTTCACACAACAACTGGTCTTCTAAAAGACCACCATCTCTCATCTGTCAACTATGCAATCGTCAAGGTCACAATGCTTTTACTTGGTCATCAACGGTATAATCATGCCTATCCAAGTGAAGCACTATTTACTACAACCATTGATCATGAATCCTCGCAGTTTGATTCTAATTGGTACCCAGATTCCGGAGCAACAAATCACATTACCTCGGATCTGTCAAATCTGTTCCTTCATCATGATTTCCATGCCACAGATCAAGTTTGTGTGGGTAACAGTACAGGTTTGCCTATAGATCACATTGGTTCATCTTATTTATCTTTCCAAAATCACAATTTTAGACTTTGTGAGATATTACATGTGCTACATTTCACCAAGAATATGCTTTCAATTAGTAAATTTACGACTGACAATAATGTGATCATAGAATTTAATGGCTATGGATGTCTTGTTAAGGAACCAGAATCAGGGAGAACTCTTCTCAAGGGACAACTTAAAGATAGTCTGTATTGTTCATCAACCTCCAACACTTCAGCAATCTTTCTTGATGAACGCACAACGTCCTCAATTAAGCGCCAACGTCTCAGTCACCCAGTTTATCAGGTGGTACAAGAGGTCGTCCTCAAGAATCATTTACCAGTAGTAAATAAGCAATCTTCTTTTTACTCAGCTTGCCAACTTGGCAAAAATCATTAGATTTACTTTCTCTAGATCTACCTCTATAGTGTCTGCTTCATTGGACCTTGTCTATTCCGATGTGTGGGGGCCTTCCCCTGTTTTATCTGTTAATGGACATTGTTATTATGTACATTTTCTTGATGAGTGCTCTAAATTTACCTGGATTTATCCTCTTTGCCTAATGTTTGTACTTAAAGCATTTATGCATTTTAAATGTCATGTTGAACATTTGTTTAATCTGAAAACAAAGGCACTACAATCAGATTGGGGAGGAGAATATCAAAGTCTTCATACTTTCTTGGATGACCATGGCATACAACACAGGGTGGCATGTCCTCATGTTCATGAACAAAATGGCTCAGCCGAACAAAAACATCGCCATATTGTAGACATTGGGCTTACACTACTACATCAAGCCTCTATTCCACTCAAGTTCTAGGATCGATCAAACTATTGTATTTTTAATCAATCACTTGCTAACCACCATTCTTCATGGCAAAAATCCTCTCCAACAACTTTTTGACACTCAAGCGGACTATCGTTTCCTAAAGGTATTTGATTGTGCATGTTTCCCGTTCTTACGACCTTACAATACACACAAGTTTAGTTTCAGATCCATCAAATGCATCATCTTGGGGTATAGTTCAATGCACAAAGGCAATAAGTGTTTAGATCCATCATTGGGCCGTTTATGTATCTCTTTCCATGTGATATTCAATGAAGATGAGTTCCCGTTTTAATACAAGACCAGTTAGGCATCCACCACAACATGTCCATCGTCAAGAATTCTTGGACCTGCACCTATCTTGTTTCTGGTTCAGATCAAGCCCATAGCCACAACCCATCGATCACCTAGACCGGCGATCCTTGAACCATAGTCAACAAGGCCTGGTTTAACCAACCAGGCCCATTCACCAAGGAACACTACTTCAGCTCAGCTTGAGTCAACATCAGACATCAATTCCTCATTTAGTTCGGCCCAGTTGGACCAAGAATTTGAGATGCAATCCTCATATTCTAGTCCAGGACAAATGGGTATAGTAACATCTGTGGGTAGTCCAACATCATCACCAAGTATCAATCTTGTTGTAGATTTAATGAGGTACAACACGTCATCCCCATTAGTAGTATCTTGTCATCATATGGTTACACGATCTAAGTCTGGTATCACCAAACTGAAAGCTCTACAAGCTACCAAGCATCCCTTGCCACATGCCCTTCTATCAATGCAGCTTCCTATTAAATCAACTTGCTTCATACAGGCCAATAGTGATATACTCATTGGCGACAAGCTACGACTGCAAAGTTGAATGCGCTTCTTAGAAATGGTACCTGGTCACTTGTTCATAAAACATCCAAGATGCATAATATTGGGTGTAAGTGGATATTCAAAATCAAAACTCAATCTGATGGAACCATAGATCGTTACAAAGCCCGTTTAGTGGCTAAGGGCTACACTTAAGAAAATGGATTTGACTATGAGGAAACGTTCAGTCTAGTGGTCAAACCGGTAACTATTTGATCGATTTTATCCATTGTAGTTACAAAGGGGTGGACCATTCGCTAATTGGATGTGTCAAATGTCTTCTTACATGAGACTGTAGATGAAATTGTTTACATGGCTCAACCATCGGGTTTTCAGGACCCACATCATCCTAATCATGTATGTCATTTGCACAAAGCCATCTATGGACTCAAACGGAAACCTTGTGCATGGTACAATAGGTTAAAGACTTTCCTATGTGATATTGGCTTCAAAAATTCTAGATTTGACACATCTCTATTTATTTACCATCAACATTCAACTGTGGGATATTTTCATGTCTATGTATACGACATCATTCTCACAAGCAGCGATCCCTCCATTAACAAATTGATACATCGCTTGGGACAAGAATTTGACATGAAAGACCTCAGATCGCTACATTATTTTCTTGGAGTTTATTAATATCAAAACTATAGATGATTTTCTTGCTCTCAGTCAATCAAAATATATACTTTCTTTGCTTCAACGCACTGGCATGGATGGTGCAAGACCATGTCTCACCCTAACGGCTTCAGGTCTCCAACTATCGAGGCATAGTTGAACTCTTCTATCTGATCCTTCTCATTATAGATGCAGGATGGGAGCATTACAATATTTGTCCTTCACAAGACCAAATATTGTTTTCTCAGATAACAAGGTGTGTAAATTTATGCATACTCCCACCGATGAACATTGGACCGCGGTCAAACGAATTCTACGATACTAATTTTTTTGTAGGAATTCCACCTTTAATCTTCAATGCTTCTTCGATGCTGATTGGGATGGTCGTCCAGATGATCATCGGTCTATTGGAGGTTATTGTGTTTATTTTGGAGTCAATCTTCTCTCATGAGCCTCCAACAAACAACGTACAGTGGCCCGGTCAAGCACTGAAGCAGAATACAAGGGGTTATCCAATTCCACTGCCGAACTAGGATGGCTTTAGTCCTTATTCTTTGAACTTGATCGGAATTCCTCTCTCCTCTTCAGTACGTTGGTGTGACAATCTAGGTGCGACCTACCTAACATCAAATCCAATCTTCCATGTTTGCACCAAACTTGTTGAAATCGATTTTCACTTTGTACGAGACAAAGTGGCAAAATTTGATTTGGATGTCAGATTTCTCTCATCCATAGATCAAGTGGCTGATGTGTTCACCAAATCACTTCCACGTGCTAGGTTCCGCACTCTTTGTTCCAAGCTCCAATTATAATCTAATACGTCAGGCTCGAGGGGGTACTAAGGATAAAGATGATTCAAACAAGAGAAAGATTAGAACGACAGTGGAGAGGTCTACCTCCTGAAGATCAGCACGTCGGCTACTTCTTAAGAGATTGCATTTTACTGTAGTTTATCCTCCTTGATTATCGCTAGATAAGATATAACTTAGTTAGAGAGGGGTACTAAGGATAAGGATGATTCAAACAAGAGAAAGATTAGAACGACAATTGAGAGTTCCACCTCCTGAAGATCAGCACTTCGGCTACTGCTTAAGAGATTGTATTTTACTATAGTTTATTTTCCTTGATTATAGCTAGATAAGATATAACTTAGTTTGATAAGATATATCAGATATACCTTCCTATAGCCAACACAACTGGTGGATAGGATAGACCTGTATATATTCTCATGAAATCAAATGGAAAGGTAACGATTAAATCTCCAAAACATTTGTGTTACCATATGAACTTGATCATGCATGTTACATATAGTATGATACTCATAAAAGACTATTATGATAGTGTGATTTCACATAAGATAAATATATTTGTGATATACAAACTGATCAAATCTTAAATCAAAATCTATAGGTATTTTTTAGCATTCAAATACTGTATTTAAGAAATCTTAATTTCAAGTCCCTGTTTCAAAATTTTCATCCCAAATAGTAAAATCCTAAATCTGTATATTTCAAATATGTGGATTTCAAAATCCAAAGACCAAATCCAAATCCATGAATCCAAATGCATCATTTGGGAAAGTAATGGTATTTTTATTGAGTTCTAGTTAACATGTAGCAAAATAAGTTGCAACACAGAAATTCAATTGACATACGAAATGGTTCCAATCAATTGCCACTGCACTAAAAAAAAAGTTCTATTTATAAGTTAACCACCACAAGAAAAGATTGTATTATTTACAAGTTTGATGCAACAAAAAAATTAAAAAAAAAAAACTCATTCATAAAATCCAAAAATTAGGTATGGATAATACGACGATGAGGGGGGTTTTTCCCATTCTCAATCTAGGAAAAACTCATTCTTCCTTTGCTAGTCAAATTACTGTCTATCCATTGCTTGGAACTAATTTGAAAATTTTTGAACACTGATTGATAATCATCATATTTTTAATTAAAAATAGTGGATCCCACTCTCCGCATTTACTTGTCATGTATCCCTTTAATTTTTCTTTATGTAGTTGTAGTTGAACAAACTCTCTCTTTCCCTTCCCCTTTCCTTTTTTTCTTCTTCCTTCCTTTTTCCTATTGCTTTCTCCGCCATAACACATTCAACACAACCCTTACACCAAATCAACCCCTAATCCCATTGCAATATTCAGAACCCTCAATTACAGCAAAATAGACTATCAAACTCATCGCAGAATCTCAACTCACCCTTACAAAGCCCCAGTAGTTCCCTTTTGTAAATAAGGAGTTATTTTGAATAAATCCACCTTTCGAAATCTCAAGAATGAAGGATTCCACCTTCAATTAGCCCCAAAATCAGTTAAGGTAAGATTTTTTTCTTAGTTTCATCCGCCTCTATTCTATATTTAAACGCTAGCTCATTCCTTTCATTTGATGCAAACTATCTTAGAAGTTCTCTACCTACCTGCAACTTTAAAGCCTCAACGCTTTAATTCTTTAATTCTTTCTCCTCTCATTCACTGTTTTAGGTAACAACTCTTTTTCTAACTTCAGTTTTTCTACAAAATGGTCTCAACAACTCACCAGCTTCCACCAGCCCCCATCCTAACAAAAAAGAAAGAAAGAAAGAAAGAAAGAAAGAAAACAGGACTACAAAGAAAAGAAAATTTAGTTTTGCGATCATGTCATAGCTCTGATCTTTAATGCATTCATGTATTTCATAACACTCGATGTTATCATTCTATTTGCATCACTTTTAGGTTTCTCTTATTATATTGCCGTATTTATCAGTTAATCCCTAATATTTAATTTTATATCAATTCCCTTGTGTATTAATGGAAGTATTTGCAATTTTGTTTCAGCTATTTATTAGTTAGTCTTATTTGCACTTCATGCCTGATTTATTGTATCGATATATCAATGTATATTTAATCCTCTTTGTGCATTCTATGTTCCAATTCTATTGAGCTTTCATCGTATCTTACAGTACTAAGTACTTCAACCTATCTTTTTCTAATTTATTTCATTTCCTTGATAGTTTTCTTTATTATTGAAATTCCTTCGCTCAAATCTTAATTAAATTAGACATAAATTTATCTAATTGGTAAGTTAGGTTTTAATTAGATACTTCGAGTATCTAACTTTAGAATCTTGAACTCGATCCTATAATTTTTGAGTTTGGATGCAATCATTTCATTTAAGAGTTAATTTCTATTTATTGTCTGTTGCTCCCCCTGTGTCCTTGGTTTAAAATTTGCTTTTTGTTCTTTTTTCATATCACTTCCTAATATAGAACCTGCAGTCGTTCAGCATTCTAAAATTTTTAAACAACACTATTAACATTTTAAACTTCAACTATATTTAAAACTACTAAACTTGAAATCTACTATTATTATTCTAAATAAGTTCAATTAGTTTCATATAACCCATGAAAAAAGAAATTGCCTATTTAATGCAAAATAAATCCAAAGGCGAAAATGCCAACCAGTAACAATGGTAAAACCTTGAAGGATTGATATAACATACCTTGACCCCAAATCAATCTTCACCCATAACCCACAACATATAACCAAGTTGCATACACAGGAACCCAACACAGGAACTTGACAACAACACTATCATTATGCCTTTCCAACCTCATTGGGTAACCAAATCCTCAATTTAAAAAATAAATAAAAATAAAATAAAATCCCCCTCCTCTTCCAAGATGTGTTTTTCGTTATAAACATCAAACCCTAATTATCCAAGAGAGATCTTTACCCAAAGAGAGAGAGAGAGAGAGAGAGAGAGAGAGAGAGAGAAGAAACTAAAACAAGAGAAACCGAAAAAAAAATCTACAAAGGAAGAGTATGCCAAAACAAAATCTTAGGGTTTAGAGCATAAGTATCGATTTGATTCTTAAAATACCATGAACTAGGTCACGAAAATAGTCAGAAAAGAATGAATCTACAGGGATAAATACCTAAAAAACTCAATACCAGTACTAATGAACAGAGATTCACAGATAGTTGCTGCTTTTGTTTCTCTCTTGTGTTTGGTTAAAAGTGATGAAGTAAGGGTTTCTTCCTTTACTTCAGCTGAGCAAAGGCGAAAATAAAATTAAAAAGAAAATATATAAATCTCGAAGAAAGATCAGCAAATCAAACCTTGCGATTTGCTGATGGCGATGAATAGCAGCAGAGAATGACGGCGACGGCAAAGGACAACAACAACAGTGACGGCAACGACGACAACAAGGGGAACCACAATCGACAGCAACGGGGAAGGCAACGCAGTGATGGCAGAGGAGGAAAGAGAAAGAGGGAGAAAAGAGAAGGGTTTGAGTCAGGGGTTTAAGAAAAACCCTTTCTCGGCGGTTTTTTAACAACCGCCGAGGATTAACCCTATATCGGCGGTTTTTTAGCAAACAGCCGAACTATATAACAATACGTCGGCGGTTTATTAATAGCCACCGAAATATGGTTTTTTAGTGTTGTCTCGGCGGTCTAAACAAAACCGCCGACTATTGACAGGAACTCTCGGCGGTGTTTAATCCACCGCCAACATATATAACCATATATCAGCGGTTATAATATAAACCGCCAACATATGGTTATTTTCTCCCGCCAAGGGGTTTAGTGTGTGCTAAAGGGCTATCTCGGCAGTTTGTTAAAACCCGCCGGTAAACGACGCCGGTAAAAACCACTTTTTTGTAGTGTATTGTACCTTTCTAAACAAATTAGTCTTGTATTACCGCCTGTTAGATCTGAGGATGTTAATTAATCAAACTTAATTGAAACAAACACATAAAATCAGAATATTGACATATGCAATTTTAACGAGGTTCGGTATAAACCTACTCCTCGGGACCACATCCAAATGATGGTCAATCCACTATAGAGAAGAAGTTACATACACCACTTTCGTCTTATACAAGGTAAAGACTCCCTCTTTAGACATTGTCGCCACTGTGTTTAAACAAATCTATAGGCTTGATCAGCGAGCTCTCCTCGACTTAAATTTGCATATGTTTAATTGCTTGAAGAGATGCTTAAACAATGGTGCTTGATTTCCTTTTATAGACTTGTTTAAGGAACAATCATTTATCCTACGGATTCTTGAAGATCTTCCATTCTGTTGCAAGCTTTTACAACATTCTTGGAAACGTGAGATCTCCAAATCAGATCCGATTCTCTTTGAAATCTTCTGAGATCTTGATCACGAATCTTAACAATAATATCAGACAACTTCTAATCAATCTTTACA
>JAUPMG010283052.1:0-18207 GCA_031762675.1 Pachysandra terminalis | reverse complement strand
TGTCTTTTGTCTCTTTTAATTTTTTTAGAAGCTTTTTAATCTTTTTAATGATAGTTAAAAATCAAATATAATTAATTAGAATAAAAAAATTATGTTAAATCAATTTAATATCCGGGTGACCGCCCGGCCAAATTAGGCGACTAGGTGGTCGCCTTGTAGCCTAGGCGGGCGCCCAGATAATCAAGCAGTCGCCCAGGCGTAATCAGCCTAGGCGGGCATCGCCTGGACTCCCGAGATAGCGCCTAGGCGAGCGCCTTTAATAACACTGGGACGATCTATTCTCTACTAAATATTCAATCAGATCTGGATCACATCACTGATTTATGAGTTGATCTAGCAACTAGTTTTGGTATTAGATTTGGATGCATTGTAATTGCACCTTATCAATTTCTTCTGGATGTGTGGCCTCAAAGCTTATGCAATATTTCCATATCCCGTTGATATATATATATTGTTTTTTTTTCATCAATAGCGAAAGAGATATATTAACGGAAAAAAAAGAGAGTACAAAGTCCAAGAAGACAAGAAAAGGAGAAAGAAAGAGGTTCCCCAAGATAGCGAACCAAACCGACAGAGAAAAGACATTTACCCTTGTCAGTGACATATTTAGCTCGTTTCTTTGGATTGCGAAGGCTAGGGGTGTTGTTATTAGGTTTTCAGGTTGGATTGGATAGAATTACTGTGTCCCACCTCCAATTTGTGGATGATCCTATCTTATTTCTTGAGGCTTCAGACGAGCAGATTTTTCAGGTGAAATGCCTCGTTAGAGTTTTTGATATGATTTCAGGAATGAAGGTCAATCTTGATAAGAGTACGGTTTCTGGTATTGGAGTCAAGAGGAGCAGATGCGTAGTATTGCTGATATTCTCGGATGTCGTATCGAGGAGTTGCCCATTACATATCCCGGGATGCCCCTGGGTGGTAATCATCGGTCGCTTCAGTTTTGGAACCCTGTGATTGATAAGGTGGAGTCTAGATTGGCCACATGGAAAAGGAATTACTTATCCCTTGGTGGTAGGATTACTTTGATTCAGTTTGCCCTTGCTAACATTCTGGTCTACTATCTCTCTATGTTTAAATGTCCAAGTAGGGTGATTAAAATTATTGAAAAATGCCAACGTGATTTTCTTTAGGAGGGGGGACGTTTTGGTAAAAAGGATCATTTACTTAGATGGGACGTTGTGTGCTATGAGAAAAAGAAAGGGGGAATTAATCTGGGAAACATTGCTGCTAGCAACATGGCTCTTCGTGGGAAATTGCTCTGGCGTTTTTGCATCGAAAGAGATACTTTATGGCGCAAAGTTATTCATAGCAGGTATGGTTCTCATGATAATGGTTGGGATATTAATCCAAGTTGGACGGTGTTTGGGTTTGCTCTGTGGAAAGCGGTTTTAGACCTTGCCTCATCTTTCCTTTCTTACTCTCGATTTTTGGTTGGATCTTTGGTAGCTTGATGATGTTTTGGCTAACCTTTATCCTCGTTTGTTCAGATTAGTCTCCAATTGGGATGCTATGGTGGCTAATATTCTTTCTTGGGCCCCTTCTGGGCTAGTTTGGAATCTTCAGTTTAAACGGGATCTTAAGCCGGCTGATATGTCTGAGTTTTCTTCCCTTTTTGGGGCTTTAGAGGATGCTTGTATTAACCCGGCTTGTGCTGATCGTAAAATTTGGTCTCCTGATAGTCACGGTGTATTTTGATCCCGGTCCTTTTTTCCTCTTTCGAGGGTAGTTCCTAATATTCCCTTGTGTTCAGTTCATTTCAATTATCTTTATAAGTCGGTTGTTCCCTCTAAAGTTAGGGCTTTTGTTTGGTTGGCTCTACATAAGAGGATTAATACTCAGGACGTCCTTTAGAGGAGACAGAAATATCTAACTATTTCTTCTCAGATGTGTTTTATGTGTGGGCAGGGCAGATGGAGGAATCCGTTGATCATCTTTTTATCCATTGTAAGGTTGCCAGGGAGGTGTGGTTACCTTTTTCAGCATAATGAGTATGTCTTTTGTGATGCCCTTCGATGTCCAGTCTTTTTTGGGACAATGGAGGTTTCCTTGGATGGGAAAATGCGGGAGGATGCCATACAGGGCTTTATATTTTGCAGCTTTTTGGGCCATTTGAAGGGAAAGAAATAGTAGAATATTTGAGGATAGGTGCCATAGTACTCAACATATTATTGATAGTGTCTCTACTTCAGCTATTTCTTGGGTGATTTCTACAGAGGAGTTCAGAGGGCTTTCAGTTGCATCAGCGATTAGAGATTGGAGTTCGGTGGCGATGTTGCGTACTTCACTTTCTCAGGTCCGAGCAAGGTGGATACCTCCTACGGCGGGCTTTATTAACTAAATTTCAATGGATCTTCAGTGGGGAATCCAGGCGCCTCTGAGGTTGGTGGAGTGTTTAGGGACCATACAGGATGTGTTCTACATGGGTTTTTTGTGTCGATTGGGGAAGGTAGCGCAATGAGGGCTGAGTTACTTGCATTAGTTATGGGATTGAGGGAAGCCTAGAGGCCGTGGTTCAAAATATCGTATCGAGGTAGCATTTCGGTCAAGCACAAAATTGATACGTATCGAGATACATATCGGATACGCATGGAAACGCTGCAAAAACTATGGATACGGTAGATCCACCATAGAAAATGGTGGATACTTGGAATAAGACTTATTTAGATGCGAAGATTAGTTAAAAGTATGATAGATTATCATGTTTTATATACCATACGCCCTTACACAATATATTTTAATGTGAAAATAAAACGGTACACGAGTGGGCGCATAGAAACTTAAATAAATAAGCATTTAGATCTTTACTTGAAATTCGTAGATCCATATAATAGAACTGTAAAACATGTTTTAGACATAAAAAGAATAATTTGGAATGGAAACAAAATATTCTTACAATTCATACCTCGAAAAGCTATGCATGAAGAGGAAAAGTGCTTTTTAAGCACCAAATATTAGATGTTTCAATCAAACTAAGAAGATTTTGGGACGAAATTGGCTATATTCAATAGAGTTTGGTTTTTTGGTTAAGGGAAGAGAGAGAGAGAGTTGAGCAACGAACTAATGGTATGTTTTTCACGCTTTTACATGTAAAAAAGGTAGAGGCATAACATGTATCGAGTATATCAATCGAATACACTCGATATATTGTAGTATATAGGTCATATCAAACATTTTGGTCGATATGTTTGTATCGACTTGTACAGTGTAAAAATTAACGTAGTTTAAAATACACTTGTGTATCGTGCCGATGCTGTGGATACAAGATAGTATCAACCGTAGCGGCGGATCAGATAAGATATTTGGAACCATGCTAGAGACAGGGGTTCCGTAACCTGGTGGTGCAGGGGGATTCAGCGGTTGTTATTCTTTGGATGAGGGAGAAAAGTTGTAATTCATGAAGACTATATCATTCCTTTCTGCTGACACTCTCACTTGGGGAGGGCTTACATTTAAATTTCTCACATGTTGTCAGAAGTGCCAATGGGCCGGATCGTTTGGCTAGAGAAGGAGTTGTGTCCGAATCATTCTATAGTGGGGCTGTGCTGATTGAGTTAGTGGATGAGGTGATATAGTTTATCTGTTTTTTGGTTTTTGGTCTTTGTTTTCGTTCTTGTTCTTGTTGTTTTTGTTTTTGTGGCGGTTTGTAGTGGTTCTATTGCCTTGTATATTCTTTAATCTATTTATATCATCTTCATTATTCATCAAAATAAAAAAAGATAAACTTGAAGTGACTCAAATTAGATCAAATGAATTAACCTAATCGATCATATTGTATGATATTCGAATTTTAAGGAGAGATAGAGGAACAGCCGTACAAGGGAGATAAGGAAAATTCGGAAGCTTTGATTGATGAAGTTGCAGAGGATTCCCGCCATTAACGAAGAAGGAAGTATTTTTCTACTCAGCAAAACCTACAATTTAAGGTAAGTATTCAAAGAAACTATTATTTTCGATATGGTATAGGTACATTTGTCATATTCTACGAGTATGATATAACTTATAATATCTATTCCGTAATACTTGCATATATTAAATCATGTTTAAATTTATGCAAGTATGAAGCATGTTTTAATGGATTATAGGTTTAGAAGTGTTCTAGACTATGAATCGATGTATGATCTTAAGTATGAGTTAGATGAAGATTGTGTGTATAAATTATTGGGTTTTGTACAAAATTCAATTATATGATGTGATATAATTATATATATTGTGTGTGATTTTGTGTGGTTTTTACTCGAATTCTTTGAATTTGCATACCTTCGGTATACCTCTCGGCATACCGAGAATTCTGGGTAGCTTCGGTACACTCCTTAGCATACCGAAGGCTTACCAAAGGATTTTTCTGAGAAATTGGTAGTTCGGGTTGGTGTACCGAAATATTTTCACATACCGAAGCCTCTGAGTGAAAAATTGTGTGACTCAGGTTAGTCTGCCAAAATGTGTTGGCATACCAAAAGGTTCTACCGAAACCCTTCGGTATACCCTCAGTAGGGAGGTCGGCATACCGGAATCTGGGAAGTTGGTCCAATGACCAAGATATTTTACAGGAAGTATACAAATACACTGAATAAATGGAATATAAAGTTGAGAAGTGATTTGATGAGTAATTAATATTGTTTTGCTTATAAATAGGATTATGCCTATGTTTGAATGACATGTGTGGATCTTGTTTTAGTCTTAATGCATTGGAGGCATGTGTACATTGTGATTTTAGTTTCATATTGTATATGTTTCATTCATAGAATTGATTGTATAGGATTTTCCATATGTGATTCATGCATTGACTGATTTCATAAGACTTGAGCATTGTGACTCTCGTGGAGTCCAATGAGTTTTTGACTTGACACTTTGATTCCTTAATGAGGAATTGATGGATATAATATGGGAGGATATTGTGATGGTGAATTACAATATGAGTTTGACTTGTTAGTCCCGGATGTTGTGTTATTGCGGGTTCAGGGATTAGCTACCCCTTAGACCAATTGATTGTCAGGTTGGACAATGAATTGAGTGAAATTCTGTTAGTAGATCATGTTTTGGTTATGTACCACTAAGGATGATTGTGCTTTGGCTGTGACCCCTTTGATTCGTCTTGTGATAAAAAATAAGGGTCGGGGATTGTACTCAATGGGTTAAAAACCCTTGGAACTACAGTACGTACGTAGAATAATCTCCTGTCAATGGCCCTGTATGGGGGGATAGTTCTCAACGACATCTTTGACAGGATTGATCTAGAGTGAACATACACTACAAATGCCAAACAGCATGCATTTGCATTTCATATGATTGTGCGTGTTGCATTACACGCGGTAGGGGGATGATGCATGGATCAAGGTACGTCCCCCCTAAGGATATATAGTTACACTTCGAAGTTGCCAATCTCTTCTCCATCTTATCCACCACTGGGTTCCAAAATTGGGCACCCCTATGATTCCCCTTCACTGTAAGAGCCAAATACTTCGGCGGTCACTCCCCCATATCCCGTTGATATGAGGCATAGTTTTGGCGTGCCTTTAAATTTTGGCCATGTCTGTTCAATTTATCAACTTTTTGGAAAGAGAAAATATCACCATTAGTAATACAACTAGAAAATTTTATTTGTTTAAAATGCTACAATGCTTGACTTTTATTTTTGAAAAATTATAACCATTATTAAGATTTGGCTTCACAGTATTGATTTTTGCAATGGTTTAAGGTTGGGTTATAATATCTTTTTTGAAATTGGTTTCCAACATAAATTTAATGGAAGCACCTCCTAAACTTTCTCTCTCCCTCTCTCTCAAAACAAAACAAAAATCATAGTTTTGAATGCATCAATCATTTGTCTTCTGAACAATAGTTTGTTTTAGTGTTGAAATTTGTAATAAGAATAAGATCTATTTTGGCTACTATTAGCGTGGCTTTGATTAGTGGCATGACTATGATAGATATTAGATAAGGACCCTTATGTACTTAATTGATTCTTTTGATAAGCTTTATTATGTTTAGATATGTACACTATATGGTTATTCATACATATAGAAACTATTTTTCTTTATTTTGTTACATTATATTATAGTTAGATGTTTAGACAATTTGTATGTGCACCTTAGGCTACCATAAGATCACGTGTCTTAGTTAAAAACAATGTTTTAAAACACTAAGGCGTGAAGCGAGGCGCTTCGCTTGGCCAAAGCGTGTGGCATAAGCCTTGAGGCTTGAGGTGTAAGCCTCACGGACACATCTTTTCTAGATACATAAATAATCAAATATAAATTGTTTATATATAAATACAAAATAAATTAAATAAAAATTAATATTAATGTCCTGATAAGTGACTAAAATTAACAATTAAAATAAAATTAGTAGTACTTTTTTACTTAACAAGGTTGGTTAGTGTCAATCTGTAATTAAAACCTTTGGTTTCCTTGAAAAATTAAGTATTAAATCAATTTTCTTAAAATTGAGAGAATTTATCAGCCTAGCTATTGAAGCTTACACCTTATGTCTTGAGGCATGCGCCTTGCTTATGCCTCATGTGAGGCATATACTTTTTTTGCGGCTCAAGACACAGCTGACGCCTCATGAGCAAGCTGCACCTCCAGGTTGCACCTCGCCTTGAGGCGTGCCTCAAGGTTTACGCCATAAACGCCTTTAAAAGACTACTTAAAAAAGGGTCCCTCAGTGACTGTCTCCTTGTTTATTGTAAATGATCTATAATGTCTTTCCTATAACCTGACCTATCATTAATATTTCAACATTTTTCGTTACTCCATTCTATAACTTTTTCCTAAGTTCGTGGTATTCCAAATTAAAACCCTACTTGATGTTCAACCTTTTACTTCCTGATATTGTGCTTAATTTGGTTGGCTATTAAAGTAACCTGGGGTTTGGTTAGTTAGCATTTGTTGGATAGAATTGTTAGAACAGTCTGGACTTGGGCTGGTGGCTAGCTCATGGGCACACCCATCTTTAGACTGTCAGATGATGCTCACATTTCTCACTTATCGAGAATCCATAGGTGTTGAGTGAAGAAATCTGGATGTTGATCAGAAATACAGTTTTGCGAGCTTTTTTTACCCTTTTGAAAAATTTAGGAGTATGAAATACTTGATTTGAAGATAGTATGTCTAAGATAAAAATTATTCTTAATCATTCTTCAGCTTATTATTGTTTACATTGTTGGTTATTCTATTATATCACCTATGGAATTGTTTTTCTGATTATAATTGTTGAATTATAGTCATGTCCGTCGTCACTATTAGTATCTTTGACAGATTGGGATGGAGGAATAGGATTCATGTTGTTGACGCCCACTAGTTGGAATAAGGCATCTAGTGTTGGTTTTTCGTTGTTGTTGTCATTCTTGTTATTAACTTTACAATTAATGTATTAAGATCTGTTTTTCTTCAAACTGACTGAAATATTATTCCAGAAGAATTAGTGCTATAATGTGTTGTATGTATGTAACAATTTATTATTAAGTACTAGCAGTATCTTATTAGGGTTACTGTCTGTCCTAATAATTAAATTTTAGTTAATATTATGGTTAGATAGTGGTTTTAGATTCCATCTTTATCTTGATGTAATCTTTATATATAGCATTTAAGGGGTTACTGTATGTGAGAGAATGATTGATAAATATTGTTTTCCCTGTATGATATCAGGGCAACGTCGATCCTGCGCTGACTGTTTCTCTTATCTTATCTTTTTGCTCGTTAGCAATATAGTTGTTGTCTATTGGACCAACCCAACCCACTACCTTTTTTTTTATTTTTTTATAAAGTTTGGTAGCTGTTTTATTTTCCTGGTAAGTGTTCCCCTCTCAAACTGCTATTGGAAATGGAGTTCCTATTCTAGATTTGGTGTAAACTAGCTGGCACTTTAGTCATGGAGCTATTTTCAAGAAGAAAATGAATTTCTTTTTCCGTGTCCTTGTTGCAGAGTACAGATCTGGAACATCTTTACCTGGTCTGCCTTCCAAAAGAGAGGAAAGCAATAAGGTGACGGTTAAGAGCATCACGTTTCTGTTCCCAAGTCTGCGGACCATGAGGAAAAAGATGTGTTCTTGTCGTTTTTTTGGTTTGCAATATTTTTGTGTTCTTGTTTCTTTATTTGGACGAAGCAGAATCTGTTGATTTCTGTTAGGGTTTTATCAAGTCCTCTGTTCTCATGTCTACGGACTGTAAGAAAAAGATGTTTTGTTCTTGTTGTTTGTTTTGTTTTGTGCTAAACTGTTGTAAATCTGTTGATTGCTTTTGTGGACCTGTAAGGTCCCCTTGGTGTAAAGGCCAATGATGTCCAAGTGTTCTGTAGGCCTGAGTTTATTGGCTGTGCATGTGAAGCCTCCCGTAGAGGATTCAAGGTAACAACCTTGGCTTGTGAGGTACAAGTTCGGTCAGGTGGACCCATAAGGTCATAATGGGCCCTCATTCAGTTGTATGATCCCTTGAAAGCTCCATTTCAATTGTCTTAAGGCCTGTAGAGGCCCTCTCAGTTATTCAGGCTCAATGGCCTCTTCTTCAGTTGGTCTTTTCAATCAAATACAAGTAAAGCAGCCAGCACCTACAAGGTTATGTCCTCAAGTAACTGCTTTTGGCAAACTCATAAGCATTTTCAATCCACATCAGTTTAAAAAGGAGTATTGAAAATAAAGGTTTCAGATGACTATGTTTTCTGTAATGTGGTATACGTATGTTGTACCGTATCATGTATTACTGATAGTATCTTATTAGGATTAACTTCTATCTTAATTGATTTAACTAGGAATGTAGTTAGATATGGCTGCTTTAATTTCTATCTTTGTCTTATTGCAATTTTACATAAACCTTTCAAGGGGTTATTGTATGAGAGATGATCAATAAACTTTGTTAATCCAACAGACTGTTGCTTCATGTGTACTTAACGTTTTCCTTGTTTCATTTTCATTGTTGTTGTGAATGCAGATTCGAGCACTTGGAAGAAATACTAGGGGTGCAATTGCCATGAGATTAAAAAAAGGGGACAAGTTAGCAAGCATGGACATAATACCGGCATCCATGTGGAATGATTTGGGAACGATTTCAGAACACCCCCAAAGCCAGTAATGACTATAATATCTTTATTTCTTCTTTTTTTTCTTTTTGATATTTCCTGAATTTAGATTACAGATTAACATTGTATCCAACTTTTTTTTTAATGCTACGTTCTTCATGAATGCATTCTCTCATAGTATTTATTTAAAATTTCTTTCGTTGGCATGGCCCAAGTCTGATTGGATTTGAGACTTGCATACTCAATCTTGTCTGAAGTTTCAATTCGTTTTGGTGTTAGTCTACTTTTTTTTTGGTTTACGTTACTAAACTGAACTTTGTGTACATATTACAAAATTATAACTGTTAAATCATGATTTTAAGTACACAGTCCAGTTTTAACAGAATGCTGATCACATCATTCTCTCCTGTTTCTTGAACACACCTGCAATTTAAATGGGCTAGTTTTGGTTCATTCTCGTTCACGAGAACTCTTTTTCAAGGGCCTAGTTCTACA
This sequence comes from Pachysandra terminalis, assembly GCA_031762675.1. Taxonomy (NCBI): domain Eukaryota; kingdom Viridiplantae; phylum Streptophyta; class Magnoliopsida; order Buxales; family Buxaceae; genus Pachysandra; species Pachysandra terminalis. The sequence goes on along the minus strand of JAUPMG010283052.1, from coordinate 8,697 downwards.
TCTTAAACAGCATTTGATCCTGGTCCTGAACTTTTGTTTGCATTTGGTGTCATATTCGAACTCTCATTTCTTTTATGATTATTGAATTCTTCTATTGTCAGTATATTTCTTTTCGAAGAAAGCTCTACTTATTTCGGCATATATCAATCTTTCTCAGGATTAAGAGTCTCGGTGCTCCGTGGCTGTTATTTGTGTCTGAAAGTGGCCTAGGAAAGCGGGTTCCTCTGAGAAGCTTCCGACTGTCACCATTGAACAGAGTTGGTCTAAAAGGTTACAAGGTAGCTTTGGCATATGGCACTCAACATAGTGAGAAGAGTTGTTATTTTTCCTATTGCTTGATATCTGTGCTATCTCTGTTTTTCCCTTGTAGCTTCCACCTGATGACCGCCTAGCAGCAGTATTTGTCATTGGGTTCTCATTGGCAGGTAATGCTATATGGAATCACTTGGAGGCAATTTTGTTATAATCTAATACAAGCATCCATGAATGATAACTCCTGTATGAATATATCTTACAGAGGACAGTGAAAGTGATGAGCAAGTGGTTCTAGTAAGCCAAAGTGGGACTGTCAACAGAATCAAAGTTCGGGATGTTTCTATACAGTCACGTTATGCAAGGTGAAAATAAAATTATACCTTAGCTTATATTTTAATGCTATATGAAGTTATTTGGAGGCATTTGTTTTGTAATATCATGCGACATCAGTTTCTTGGGTATTCGAAACAGAAAATGCTGACTTTTGGGGCCAAAATGTGACCGTACTACTACCTATGGTATTAATCACTGGCCCAAAAGTTTAGGGAGTTTCTAATTTCAATACCCAAGCAGTCTCACCTAGAAGTCCCCATTCTCCTTATTCAAATAGACTTAGATTTGGGATCTGTAGATATTTTGAAGTATAAAGGTACCAGATGAGTTTGATTTCTTATATATATATTTTCTTTCATTACCTTGAATTTATGTGTTTAATTGTGGGAATGGTTGTTGAAGAGAAGAGCATGGAAAGGTAACGGGAATAGTAAGATTGATATAAAACCCAGATGACATACAATGCACTGGTTGCGGTATGATGGCTGCCCCACCTAATAGATGCCCCATAATCGCCTCCCCCAAATAATAACCACTAAAAGTCAAAAATTACAGATGTCTATAAGGAAAAGACCAAACTACTCCTACAATCAACAGTAAGTTAAGTCTACTCAGGTTGCTTGTAGTTTTTTGAGCACTTTGGTCTCCATGGACCTAAATTTTGCTGTGCTCCGTAACGTTCTGGACCCTTTCCTGCAGTGATTTCCATGTTTTGTAGGTGGTGAAGTGGCATGGCCTTCGAATTTTTCTTTGCTGGTCATCTGTTTGAAGGGTTTTTAATGAAAATATATGAGTCATGCGATCACCATAAAAATTAAAATGATCTCTGTTTCAAACAAAAAATGAGAAACAGCAACAAACCTGATGGAAACTGAAAGGATCAAGGGGCTATTGGTGAGGCATCGGTGACCATGATATGCAGCAAAATAATGCTCAAAAATGAGTTGGGTCACAACCATAATTGCTGTAGACAGTCTTGGAAGACTCCCTCGTAAATATAATTTTTCCTTGTATATATAACCTTTGTTTTTTTTTTTTGAACTAGCACAAATTTCAACTTTGTAAACGTAATAATAGACCCAAATGGATGTCGTAATCAGATGGAGCAGGGCATGAATGTTTCCCCTGTAATAGCAAGATGCAATGTCAAACCATCTTATCCGGATAAAGACAGTAGTCTCTGCTACCCTTGTTGCACAACAGGAAAACCTATCTTTTTATATCAACAGAGAAAAGCTCCATATTTTTGTTTTTAATCTTGGCAAGTCAATTAGAAGGTTGTTAAGGGTAAATTTGCCCTAGTTGAGTTGAAGAGTTTGATGACTTTATACATTAAACTGTTAGGTTCGACAAGTTACCATTGTGATGTAGTAGAGGTGACTGCGGGTGATTATTTAGAAGTGTTAGATCGAAACAAGATGCATCGGCGCACCGTACCTTCAAACGAGCATAACTTTTGGTTCGGGTGTCGGAATTCGGTTTATTATTGAATACTTTATTAAATTTAATTGAGAAGCTTTCTCTTTTTATTCCTATTGTTCTAAGGTTTTGCCTAAAACCATAGCAACTTTAGAAGGTTGTGTGTTCTGAGCCGGATTCATCAATTCTCTTCTTGTTTGCCCTACATCACATTGTTACACATGGCACGGTTAAAATGGTGCCTAAAATGGATCTGTGTTGGCAACTTTACCATTTACTCGTACGACCAATTTTAGACTTGGGATCATATCATCTAATCTAGTAATAGGTTCCATTAACAAGTTTAGGATGTAGTATTGCAAAATTTCATATTGCAGTGATTCATGTCTTGAATTTTCTCATATTTGAAACAGCAATTTTCTTTATAATGTCTTAGCAACTCTGTTGCATTCTGCTATTACTGATCAAAGACAGATAAATCATATCGGCTGATGTTGGCTGAATTGAACTACTGGACAATATTTTTGAACCTTAGTTTTATTGTCAAGAGGAAGGTTTTGCATTTCTTTGGGATCACCACTGCAGCAGCATGAAATAGCATTTAATACCATTACACATCCATTAAGCATCTTTCTTTGAAATTTATCAGTTGTCATTTGAATATTGCTTGTTTGCAGAGGGGTTATTCTTATGAGGCTGGAGTATACGGGGAAGATTCAGTCAGCTTTTTTGATCTCAGCAACAGAAGGCGAACCTGAGAATGAGTAAGCTGGTTAAGCACTTGATGTGGAGAACCTTCTGTACAGTTACGTTTCACTCGTATCTGGTATTGAGTGCAATTAACAGTTCCAATGGAAATAGACCTCAGGAGTAGGAGATTATTTTGTTGATGACAGCAAAATCTTTGGAAAAAGTTTTGTTCCAAGTCTGTAAAGAAAGAAGATACAGGCATACATATGAAACCCTGCCGACCCAGCTTTCGAGATGATCATGTCCGAAGAGTGGATGGTTCGACTCTGCCTTCTAGGCACGGCGAATTTTCTATTTTCTTTCCTACTGCATGACTTCACCTTTATAAATTTGGGTTGTTGATTACCTGAAGCTGATTGTGCTATAAAGAGAAATTTCTATCTTTTTTTTTGGTTATGGTAGAACTTCGGTTATTCTTGAGTATGCCATTGTAAATCAAAATGGTTCATTGCGAACTTGATTACCAAAAATAGGAAATTGAACTTTGTATTGGAGTTTGCGGAGATGCTTGTCTAATCTCTTACATCAACTTCAAACGGAAAATCCTTTACTATTCTATAATAAACTAGCAGTAGGGGTGGATACACATGTTTTGATTTGAATATTATTTAGATCATAACATCTTAGTATCTGTTGATTCAAGAATTTATGTTTAAATTTTTATAAATTCATTCTTGTTGACATCAAACTGGGGGAAAGTTTTTAACTGTTTTAACACCACCACCTAGTAGAAACAATGGGTTAAAAATATGAATAATTAGCAAATAAAGCGCTCAATAGAATAGTATGGGGTATCAATTGGTTTGGTTTGAACCTTTCATTTTGGTTTGGTTATGATTTAAAGAATAAAAATTCAAATTAGTTTGGTTTAGTTTATTGACAAGGCTTTGATTAAACCAAACAAGATCATATATATGTGTGAGTGTGTGTGTACAAGTACAGAAAAATAGCATATATTTTTGTAAAACTGAATTGTTGGTTACTATTTTCAGTTTTGGTCACTGTAATTTGGTTGGTTTTTGGTTTTATATAACAGTTTTTATTTCGGCAGTTTTTGGTTCATTCCTCTATAATTTGGTTTTGTTAGACATTGGGAGTGGTCCACTGGGTTTGGATCTACTCGGTTTGGTGCGTCCATATTAGCAAGTTATTTGAGCTAGTATTGAGTGGGACCATCCTTCTAGTCCTTAGTGGATAAGGAGTTAGATCACATCTAACGTTGTGTTTGATGCAGAGAATTTAGGGTTGAATTGGGGGTTGAGAATTGGAATTGGAATCGAAAATTTCAATTATATTGTTTAATGGCGTATAAAGAATGGATTTAGGATTCTAGACCAAATTCCATAAAATTCGTTTATAAGGAAAATTGGGTTTTATCAATTATCACATGTTCCTTTGTTTTCTGTATTTCTCAGCTAAAGAATTGCAAGAGCACCACTCTCTCTTCTCCCTCTTAAATCGATCTAAAAAGAAAATACAAACAACTAAAGGAAAAAATAAAATAAAATTAAGAAAAAAAAATTAAAATAAAGAAAAAACAAAATAATAAAAATAAAATAAAATAATTAAAAAATTATTTTAAAAAAATTAAAATAAATATAAAAGAAAATATAAGAAAGTAAAAAATAACGATAGAAGAAAATAAAATATAAATAGAAATAAAATTAAAGGAAAATTAAAAACAAAAGAAAATAAAAATAAACAAAATAGATATAAAAAGAAAAAGAAAAATAAATTCAATAAACATAAAAATAAAAGAATACTATAATAAAAAATAAAATAAAAGTAAAGAATTAAACAAAATTAAATAAAACATAAAATAAACAAAAAGAAAATAAAATAAAATAATAAATACATAAATAACAATAAAAGAAATTAAAAATTAAAAAATAGAAATAAAAGAAAAGAAAATTCAATTAAATTAAAAGAACACAAAAATAAAATAAAAATATATTAAAAATGAAAAACAAATGAAAATGAAAATAAAAAAATACAAATACAAATAAAATAAAATAATGAAAAAATAAAAGAAAATAAAAATATTAGTATATTATTTTATTTACTTTGCATTTACATTTATATTTATTTTATTTTATTTTTTCTTTTTATGTTATTTTCTTTTCTTTTAAATTTATTTGTATTATTATTATTATAAAATAAAATTTAAAAAATTATAAAGAAAAAATTAAAGTGAATTAAAATAAAATAAAAGGAAAATATTATAAAATAATAAAAATTCAAAATAGAAAAAACAGAAAATATATTAAGGGAAAAAATAAATATATTTTCATATTTTTTTATTTTCTTTATATTTATATTTATTTTCTTTTATTCGGTTTTCTTTAAAATTTATTTCTATTATTTTTTTATTTCTTTAATTTTTATTTATATTTTTAATAATATTTTTTTCTTTTACCCTTCAACATGTTTTATTGATATTAGTTTCGTTTATTTTTATTTGTATTTTTAATAATAACGATAGACAAAATGTTTGATAAAATTTTCCAATAACTCAGTTTACCAATGTTCAATTTGTTTTAAGTCAATCAAACAACATGCTTATAATTCTAAGGTTTTCTAATTTAGTGAATTATAATTCCTAGTTTTAGAATTCAGTTGGCCAATTCCAAATCCTTGCGTCAAATATACCCTAAGAGTTTAAGAGTTTTCTATATATAAAAAACACCTAATTCATAACTTGCAAGGCAACGTGGGTTTTAGATTTGAGTTTCTCTCACATCTCTGCATCCTTTGGTTGCTTGACTACGGGCATTAATGTGTGGTTCTAGTAATGACTCATATTATCGACGTGAGGAGATTTCAATTTGTGATTGAAATAATTCACTGTAGATTTGGTTTAGTGCATAGAGAGGTATGTGATCCGATTCGATTTATCCTTTATTGGTATCAAATCCATTGCTGATTGTCTTCGTTGGACAAGAGATATGTCGAGAAACCTCTTTAAGAATCAACATAGTTGTTTTTTAAGAATTAACATAGTTGCGTTTTTTTTTTTTTAGGAAAACTGCATATAATGCATGGTTGTAAAAATGGTTGTTTGAGGATTGTTTTGTGCAATCATACATTGTGTTCGTCATTGTTTTAGGGTGTTTATTATTGTTTTTCAATACCAAAATAATGATGGATCCGTGAGAAAAAGAGTTAAATCAAAATCGGACTAAAATCATATTTGAAGAAAACCCAGATTTATTCTTCGGTTAACCAAATGGGTTGCTTGATTAACCAAAGCAACCCTTTGATCGACCAAAGCCCAATCAAAGCCTAGTTGTAGTTGCCCATCAGTTAATCGGAAGGGTTTCTTGATTAATTGAAGGAGTTTCTCAGTTAACCAATCGAGGAAACTATGATTACGAAATATTAGGTTATGGGTTTTCAAATCGAAGAGGCTTTGGTTAGTTGAAGAACCAATGGAATACGGCCCAGAAATGTGTTCGGCGCACCCAAGGGGTCGCCGAACGTCGCGGAAGTGCAAAACGTGCCATTAGCTCAAAGGGACTAGGCTATAATATCATATTACTCACAAGGATCATAAAAATTTTAGGAAATGCATCATATGGTTTGATTTTCATCTGATGTGAAATCAACTTGGCACTAATGCAAGTAAAAGAGTATAAAGCAAGATTAATTAACTAATTAGCGAATCGGGTTGTTACAATGGTGACCCTACCGCAGTGCCTGGGATGGTCTGGCCTTGTGTTTTAGCCGACGCTGTGTTACTGTCAAGCGTCTCCCCTTGGACAACGTCCACTATGGGGAGTAATTCTTCACGGTCATCATCAGACCGACCACCCATCCTAGTCTTGGTTGCCATTTTGCTTTACTAGATGTGTCCTACCGGGCGTGCCAAAAAAGATGTTGGTCCGAAATGGTACCAACTCCGACTCGCTTCCTGGTCGGTTGGTGGTTCTCGCTCTCGGTTGTGGGGCCGAAGCGTGCATCAACATGCCAGAACTTTTGCAAGTTCACCTGAAAGACAGGTTATGTGGGTCAAACTGCGTAATTTGATTGTTAAGATAAATCGGTCGATATGTTACCGATTGTAACTCAGAAGATTGTAAGGTTCACGATCTCAAAGGACCAATGGTTGATCCAGAGAATCTGATTTTACACGATCAATGGCACTCTTAATATTAAAACAAGTAGAACAAGGAGTCAATAGACAACTTAGAAAGGTAAACTTTCTAATTTGAAAAGACGAAGTAACAGTAACCAAGAAAATACAAAACCTCTGAGCTCTGATCACGGGACGTGACTAAACTACTTCACGTTGCACAAGTCAGCATGTAAGGGACTAACAGGGGGGGTCTCCGTGAATCTCCAACTAGGATTCCTTCTTTATTGACTGGAGGGATTTTCTGCGAGAAACTCAGTCCAAGGAGAGAAGTATGTGTAATAGGATCTTTGCAGGAACTAACAACTAACTGGCGATCGCTGGGGATCATAAACTAAGCTAGACTATGATAATCTAACTTTGAGCCACTATGGAGTTCTCTGACTGATTTGCTATGGATGTTGTGGAGAGGTTTCTCGTTTCAGCTGGTCTCTCTTTTATATCCCATTATGGCAACCATCTGATGATTTGTGGATAGTAGGTAGTTTATTTCTCTTGATTTGTTGACACCTGGCCCACTATCCTAAATCACGTTTCCTTTGAATTGAATTTTTCTCTTCTGAGTCCGTGCTTCTGAGTCCGTGCCTTTCTTCTTTGAATTGAATTTTTCTCCTCCTGCCACATGTAAGCAGTTGTAGAAAGTACTTTTGAAACTTTCAAAAGATACTGCCATGTGTCATCTTCATATTATGCCATGTGAGAGTGGTCATGATAACTACCACCTCCATGTCTCTTCATTGAGATGGGTAATGATGGGTAGTTATCATGACTACATTGAAGCTCCCATATGAGCATACCATGTGTCATCTTCATGATGTGCCACACGGCAAAATCTTGTCCATTTGTGACTATTTGTGAAAATATGGCCTAAACAGCCACATGGCAAAATCTAATCCATTGATAACTATTTGTAAAATATGGCCTAAATATTTTCATAGGCCATTTGGTTGATCTATGTGATTATTTATGCTTAGTGATTCTTAAACCAGACGTGGATCTTTATTGGTATTTTATTCTATAGATTTGATGCGCAATTTATATTGAGGGATTGATGATTCCAGTTATCCAGTTACGATTTGTGAATCTAATACGATGAGGTGGAGTGATCGTGGGATCCTAAGATGTATACTTTATAGTTGAGTATGATTTTGTTACGATTGATTTGCTTATTTATAATTTGATGATTGATGGAATAGTTGAAACGGATTTGTAACTATGAGATTTAAGCTTTGGTGTACTTACAAAACAAATTTACCTAACTTATTTGTTATTTGGAATTCTGGAAATGTGTTTTTCCATTTCTCTTTTACTTTGCCTTTCTTCATTTCCTTAGTTTAATGAGGATGAGAAGATTTGATATTAAAGGATTAGCTTCATAGGTGGGTTGTCGGTCCGCCGACAGAGACCTATTTGAAAGAAAATGTGAGGGTTTGGATGTCCATTAGTTCGGGCTTAATGATGCTTCGTGATGGGATCAAGTTGGGTCTAGGGTTGAGTACCTACAATGACTGAAATTAGACACACTCCTCAATTGGTCTCCACTTAGAAAAGAGATGATGAAACCTATTTATGTATATTTGTGTCTAGCATCATAGGAATGTGTATGATGGGTCCCAGTGGATTATTCACGTGTATGAGCGCGTGAATAGCTTCTACGGGGATCTATCATCTGTATCCCATAGGTGAGTACATTCATACTATGTTCATATGAAATGTTAAGTGTGCCCAGTGGGTGGGAAATAATAGGTTGCCTAGTCCTGTGGGTTGAAAGGCCTACGAAATAAGTTATGAATCATAGTTGATTCATA
>JAUPMG010283041.1:0-18208 GCA_031762675.1 Pachysandra terminalis | reverse complement strand
ATGAAAGAGTACTCAGCCTCGAGGATCTCTTGTTCAAATTCAAATCCTTTCTTAGCTTCCAACTACAAGTTTCATTTAAAAACAAAAAAAAGTTTACTTGACAAGCTTAACAGGAATGACCATCAGTTGCATATTCCCCTGAAATCCGAACTATACCTTAATAAAATTGCAAGTAGATGAATATGACTCACTTGGTTTATAGATGATCCGCTCTGATGTGCCTTTGACATTCTTCTTCGGAGTTCTACAGGAATATAAACGAGTTTCAAGGAGGGCCCAAATTTCAAAAAAAAAAAATGATTTGATATACGTAGTTATATCCTTCGTGGCTGGAAAAATGGCACAAATCTAATATATAATTACAAAGATTTCTCATATAATTTTCTATATTCATCAACTCGCTTTGGATCATCTCAAAAGTGGGAAAATAAATTGGAACTGTATGCAAGCGTGGATGTATGACAATCAACACCTCTCGTCAAGTCTCATTTTGTCAAGACGAACTTTCAAACCTACAAAGTGACACATGGAGTTTTCAATTGGCAGCTATGGTCAGGAATAACATATTTTTCGGGACTTTGTGAACCTAAGAGTGAGAGAGGTCTCCAAAGTACAAGGTTCACAAAGATACAAAGAATTTACAGCCAGGGAATTACACCAAATTATCAGTGCAATCAGGTGCTATAATTTCATCCCACTTGTTGAGAAGATCTGCCAACTTGTACTCCTTGAAATTCTTTATGACGGTAATAGTTTACTTTGAAAACCTTTTATTTGAAACTAATTTCTGGATTTTCTTGTGTAACACTTCTCTTACTTTTATTTGTCTCTTTTCTAACATAATTACCCGTATAGAGGAGATTTAGTTTTGGGCGCTCTTCGTTAAGGTAGGGTGGTAGTTCTTTTGGCTAGTCCTGTTTGTGTTTCTTGTGTGGGCATGGCTTTCTTTGGCTCTTTAATATAATTATGTTGTATTTCCTTCTTTTTCTCTTCAATAAAATCTTTGTTTTTCCTAAAAAATAAAATAAAAAGTAACTACGTGCATAAGCAACAACATAAACAACAGCAAAAAAACACCTTATCACAACTAGTTGGGGTCATCAACATGAATCCTACTCCGCCATGTAGTAGTAGTAGTAGTAGTACTAATACTACTACTAATTCTAATACTAATACTAATATTGTTGATGCGAAAATTGTGCTGCTTGACCTACTTTAAGCCACTAATTGGGATAGCTGCTTAAAGAGGCGTAAATAATGTAAGCACGTGACGACGTCGATATTCGACGTGTCATGTATCCGTTGTTTCTGCACTGTCTGGAGTTGGATAAGGTCTTGTTTGGGTATGTGGAACGTCCCAACCATCTGCCTAAACCGTCGCACGGCCGTTCGGACGGCGCTACTCCGATCATCGACAAACATATGTAAAAAGAAGAGGGGAGAGCCAAAATCGATAACACGCAATTTTTTACGTGGTTCGGCAATATTCCTAGTTCACAGATGTTGCCTCATATGAGGTCTTTTTCTTTCTACTAGTTAGAAGTATAGGGAATACAATGACAACCCCAGTCATACGGGGATAAAGAAGGAAATAAGAAAGAAGGGAGGGAGAGAAAGAGATGAAGAGATAGAAGGAAGTGAATGATTCCTTCTAATACATAGTCTCAAGCATGAGCAAGTAGTCTTCTCTCTCCCCCTATTCCTTTGATTCTCGTTCTGCCTTTTCTTTGTCTGTCTTGGTGTCATTTTATAGCTATGCCTTTACTTGGCCTTCAAGTGTCTTGAACTTTAAGTGTCTTGGCCTGGAAAGAAACTTAGCTCTTAAGGAATGAAGAAGGTAAGTCACACATATAAATAATTCATAACAAAATATCTAATGCATATAGATAACTCAAAATAACTGGGTCGGACCAGATTGGACCGGGTCAGACTAGGTCTGACCGGGTAGGATCGGGTCGAACGACCCATTAATTAAGCATGTCAAGCAAGTGAGAAACAGGTTAAGCAAGTGACAAGTGGCAGTTGCTTAAGTCACTGAATCATCATAGCCGAGCTTGACGAAGTGCAAGAAATAAGCTTCGTCAGACAAACAAATGAAGTGATCATAAGGATATACATCACTGTGAAGCCAAAAATCTCATGCGAAGGAACCCTTTTTAAAGTCAAAGTCAACATCTATAATTGAGGAATGCAAAAAGCATAACATTCGATCGAGTGACCAGTAGAGCCGAATGTCCGAACAAAGAGATCTTGGATCCAAGACCTTGCAAACAATATTGATTTCATAGCCATAATTCTTGAAAGATAAATTGTTATTGATGTCCTCGAAAGAGAAACTAAGAACTCAAACTATGTGTCCTTAGGCAAGGATAATGATAATATGCTGTAATGACAAATCCTTAGGTCTCGAGTGAGAATGGTGTTCTCAAAAAGTAAAACCAGGCTCAGAAGCCACTGTTCCTGTAGGGTATATTGCTCGAAGTCCCTTTCCTCGGGACTAAACGAGGTTGACATAATGCATGATGACTATGGTTCTAATAAAAAATGTAACCAAGTCTTTTAAGGGGAACGAACCCGTAACCATTGTCTTTTGAGGGGGGCTAGCCCTTTGACAAATTGACCATCTCGAGGTGGTGAGCATAATGGCAAGCATAAGCATCAATGCTGGTTATAGAGGGTGAAAGCATAAGATATTAACACTGCTAGAAAATATTGAAGTACCTAAAATAACTTTGCAACATATATATGGGAATATATGGTAATGCAGAAGTTTTTATAATGTGCCTGTTTGGGGACTTATTGCAATAAACTAAAGAAGTCATTCGAATTCCACAAAATACTCTTCAAGCCTTCGTTCACTTTCGAGATAGCCAATTTTCGTACGTTAATCTATATTCCTTCGAGGGAAGTCAGAGTAATTGCACATATCTCATAAGGTGACCAGTATATTATCGAATTACCCATATAGAAAGAGCTTAGATTTAAGTTTCTCAACAGACAATTCGTTTCATGATCAATTATCCCTATAAGGAATAGTCATCATAGAATCTCTAAAGGTTCTAGGTCAAATAACCTACTTGAGTGATCTTGAATTGAACTCAATGAAATCAGAAATAGACATGTTTCCTTCATAATGATCTCTTAAATAAAGTGCATAAATAAGTCCCACAAGTTTGTGCGAAGGATATCATTCGAGACATCTGGGGGTGAGAGTGTAAACATGTCTTCGAGGGCCTTTCCTCTGGGGATTTCCTTCAAAGTATGATGTGAGACGTCATCTGAGGGTGGTTAACCCCCTATGTAATGACGAATTGACCATCTTATGGTGGTTAGCAGTGAAAAATGACGAATAGACTATCTTGTGGTGGTTAACCATGAAAAAATGACGAACTGACCATCTTGTAGCGGCTGGCCATGAAAATCATAGATAGCAGATGCTAGTGTATATTAGCGTCAAGTACTTCTATGATGAATGTGTGCTTGTAGTGACAATGTACAGACAATATCACAGCTAACACATGCATATGTTTGTCATAAAAGGTACATAAATAGCACAGAAATATAAATAATTGCATAATGTAGCCCCCAGTTTGTTAAGGTGTCATCTGGAGCAGCTTTCTCATGTATTGGGGAGTCCACACGTTAAGGCTAGACATCATATGTCATAATAATAATAGGCATAATGCTCTTATGCATATATAGAACATAGGACAAATGTAGTATAGCATTCTTCGTTCATTATGAAAGAGTAAAAAAAATTACTCATAGTTGGAAATATAGGAAGGAATGCAACATAGCATTACCCTTATAAAAACGGTCTCTAGAATGCCTGTATTGTTTTTCCTTGGAAAGAGAGTGCTTTAAAGATGAGAAGTTTTCCCTAATGAAGTTGCCAAAATGTTGATGCGAAAATTGTGCCACTTGACCTGCTTTAAGTTGCTAATCGGGATTGAACTGCTTAAAGAGGCATAAATCGTGTAAGCACGTGACGACGTCGATATTCGACATGTCGTGCATCAGTTGTTTCAGCACTGCCCGAAGTTAGATAAGGTCTTCTTCGGGTGCGTGGGACGTCCTAACCATCCGCCTAAACCATCGCACAGCCGTTCGGACGACGCTATGCCGATCATCGACAAACCAATGTAAAAAGAAGAGAGGGGAGAGCCAATATTGATAACACGAAATTTTTTACGTGGTTCGGCAATATGCCTAGTCCACAGATGTAGCCTCATAGGAGCTCTTTTTCTTTCTACTATTTAGAAGTATAGGAAATACAATAACAACCCTAGTCATATAGGGATAAAGAAGGAAATAAGAAAGAAGGGAGGGATAAAAAGAGATGGAGAGATAGAAGGAAGTAAATGATTCCTTCTAATACATAGTCTCAAGCATGAGCAAGTAGTCTTCTCTCTCTTCCTTCTAATCCTTCAATTCTCCTTCTATTTTTTTTTTTTGTCTGTCTTGTTGCCATTTTATAGCTTTGTCTTACTTGGCCTTCAAGTGTCTTGACCTTCAAGTGTTTTGGCCTAGAAGGAAACTTAGCCTTTAAGAAATGAAGAAAGTGAGTCACACATGAAAATAACTCATAATAAAATATCTAATGTATGTAGATAACTCAAAATAGCTGGGTTGAACCGGGTCAGACTAGGTCGGACCAGGTTGGATTGGGTTGAACCGGGTCGAGCGACCTGCTGATTAAGCATGTCAAGCAGGTGACAAGTGGCAGTTGCTTAAGTCACTGAATACTAACACTAATACTGGTGATGCAGAATTTGTAACAACCTGAAATTTGAATTCTTTATTCAGTAAAGTTTGAATTCACTAATACAAATGCATCAACAGAGATAAAGTCCGAAGAGTTTGTCTCAGGATAGCCTAAGCTGTCACACAGCCGTTCTATCCAGAGCGTTTCTTCATAAATATGATCTGTAAATAAAACAAAGGAGGACTCAAAAAGGAAGGGAGGTTGAAATGTCAGGTATGTCAATAAGAACGCACACCACAGAGCAAGGGAACCTCGGTGTTAGATCTTTTTGTTTGTTTCTTTGATAAGTTATCACTCTTAGTCTTTCAAGTATCTGCGAATTTTACTTGAAGGTGATAGGTTCTTTTCCATATTCCAACAGTTATTCAGATTATGAATAATAATACAAATTTCTGAATTAACTGATTTGTGGGCAGGCTCTGCTATTTATAGAGAAATCATCTAATAGCATCCTCTCTTGACCAGGACATATGTCAATTAGATCAATGTCTAGAGAGAAGCTTAAAAATATCTCCATGCAGCAATGCATATCCAAGTGTGCGTTTTCAATGCGGCTAAGTTATTTCCAAAAGGAAATTGTGGTGAGTCATTCAATCAAGTAAACCTGCTCTGTGGTAGGTTGCTCTAAAGTCTATAAGATTTAAAACTGAATGACATGTGTTTCATGCATAAAGTTCCATAAAACAACATTTCATGCTTATCACTGTCATACCTGATAAGACAAAAATCCCCTCAAATAAGATATACAACATATATAAGTAGCTGAGGTTTTAACACGTGATGATATTGAGGATTCATTGCAATCTTATTTACAGAGATGAGTCATTCGAGTTCTACAAACATCTCCTCTGGCTTTTGTCCCTTTTATGAACTCCTTTTGGTAGTTCAATCCATGTTCCTTTGAAAGAGATGGAAGTAACTTCATACCTTTTACAAGGTGATCAGTATATTTAACGAATTTTCCCATGTAGAGATCTTAAATGTAAGTTTCTCAGTGAGTGATTCGGTCTTCATGATCAATCATCCTTATGAGGAGCTACCTTAGGATCTTTCAAGGTTCCGGGTAAAGTAACCAATTCGAATGCCTTTGAACTTGACTTTAGTGAGAGAAGTGCATGTCCTTCGAAGTAATCTTAAGTAAAGTTTAAAATTTAGTCCTGCGAATCTATAACTATCATTCGAAGATGACGTATGGAGAAAGGTAAGAACATGGATTCAAAGTACTCATTTCCAAGGAATGCAATGTCGGCGACATGTCACCCATGTCGGGCGACATGTCGCCATTTCCCCAGGTGGCGACACGACATATGGGTATTATGTCGTTTTACGGCGACATGAGTGACATTGGCGACATGTCAACAAATGTCAGCGACATGGGCGACATGGGGGAAATTTTCAATTTTTTTGAATTTTTTTTTAAAAATTAAAAAAATGCTAGACATTTGTTTTTGCATTTTTTGATGTATTGTGATGTATTTAGACAGTACTTAGGGTTGTTTAAAACTTGGGGGAAAAACCCATCAAAAATCCCACATTTCCCCAGATTTCCCCATCATTTCCCTTTTCCCCCTCATAGCTATGGCACTTGATTTCTAGTTTTATATATCTTTTAATTGGCTTACATTTACTTTTAGTGTAGCTTAATTAGATGCAGCATCTTCTTTTTACAGCTTACAGACCCGACAGCGTGTAAGTTGGTCCCCTCAAGTAATGACTTTTAATCTACAAGCATTTGTTTTGCATTTTTTAATGTATTTGGATGCGTTTAGGCCTTAATTAGACATATTTAAAGTTTGGGACCAAAAATCTATCAAAAACCTAAGATTTCCCTCAAATTTCCCCAATTTTCTCCATGTCGCCAGAGCAGACTGGCGACATCGACACCGTAAACCTTGCTCCTTTCTGAGGGTACTTCGAAGTTAGTAAAGTCATCATCCGGAGGTGTTCCTAGAGGGATGAATGAAAAAGTGTACTCTGGGAGTTCCCTTAATTGGGTTGTGCATATCGTTTAGTCATGTGCTTAGATCAGCCAACGCTGATGCAGATACTTGGGCCAGAAGAGGTGTGGAGAGAGCGATTTTTGGGACTGCTATGCCTAGGGGTGAAGAGGTTGATATGACAGTGGAATAGATCTGTACAGTTTTTCTTTTTATTCTCTACTTGCTCTTTTGTAATTTTTCTCAATTTGTTCTTCTGACTTACAGTTCGCGAGTCTATGTTTTGTATATTCCTTTGATGATTAATGAAATTGTTGTTAATGATATAAAAAAAAGGACTCCTTTGAAGTCAACCAAATGCAAGTCTATTACGGGCGACAAAACCCTTATTTATGTCATTCGAAAGAGACATATCCCTTTAGTCATTTGAAAAGGGTAACTAACCCTTAGTCTATTTGAGGGTGACTAACCCTTGACGAATTGACCATCTAAGGGTGGTTAGCCTGGTGAGGTGTATAGTAACTGTCTCTTCCTGTAAGGTTTCCTTCACTGCAGGAGTTAACCTTTGACCAGTGGTTTAACCATTGATTAGGATAGAGATGACCGTTCCTCTCACATCAAGCCAAAAAACCATCAGTACAGCTGACGTGTCCCAATAAGGGTGTGAGCGCCGTTCGGTGTCCGCACGCGGGAGATAGTGGGGGAGCAAGTAACTGCTTTATACATATGATGTGGCATATGCGGGTGTATCTTTTAAGCATGTATATGCATTCTAAAATCACGCCACGTGTCCAAAGGGATTAATTTAAACTGCCGGATCATCAATACTAATACTAATATACTAATATACTATGTGATGGAGATGGTGACAAGCTTGACCTACTTGACATGCTTAATTAGTGGGTCGCTCGACCCGGTCTGACCCGGTCCGACCCAGCTATTTTGAGTTATCTACATGCATTAGATATTTTATTATGAGTTATCTACATGTGTGACTCACATTCTTTATTCCTTAAAGGCTAAGTTTCCTTCAAAGCCAAGACACTTGAAGGTCAAAACACTTCAAGGCCAAGTAAAGACAAAGCTATAAAAGGATAACAAGACATAGACAAAAAACAACACAGGGAAAACCAAAGGATTAAAAGGAAGAGAGAGAAGACTACTTGCTCATGCTTGAGACTATGTATTAGAAGGAATCATTCATTTCCTTTTATCTCTCCCTCCCTTCTTTCTTATTTCTTCTTTATCCCCGTATGACTGGGGTTGTCATTGTATTCCCTATACTTTCAAATAGTAGAAAGAAAAAGACCTCCTATAAGGTGCCATCTGTGGACTAGGCATATTGTCGAACCACGTAAAAATTATGTTTTATCGATATTGGCTCTCCCCCCCCCCCCCCTTCTTTTTATATACGTTTGTCGATGATCCGTGTAGAGCTGTTCGAACGGCCGTGCGACGGTTTAGGCGGATGGTTGGGATGCCCACGTGCCCAAACAAGACCTTATCTAACTCTAGGTAGTGCGGAAACAACTGGTACATGACGTCGTCATGTGCTTACGCGATTTATACCTCTCTATGCAGCTCCATTCGGATTAATGGCTTAAAGCAGGTCAAGCAACACAATTTCCGCATCAACATTTTGGCGACTCCGCTGGGAACGTCTTTTCTACTTACTTTGACAAGCACGGATAATATCATGAACTTTCTAAGAGGTATGCCCAACTTTGTGGTTCTTTTCCTATTGGCTTTGATATTCTTATTCTACATAAAGTCCTTTCATGTACGTATGGTCTTATCGGACCTTGTTTCTACGCATCTTACCCTTCAAAGCCTAATTCCTGTGAAGAATTGGCATTTCGGGCATTTTCTGTGAAGGAATCGGCATTAAGGGCCTTTTCTGCTAAGGAATTTGCACTCGGGGTCTTTTCTGTAATAACAAATCTTGCATTCGGGAATTTTGTATGTAAAATATGTGGCATTCGGGGTTTTTCTGAAAATCGTATGGCATACAGGGTACTTTTTGTAAAAACGAAAATTTCGGAAACCCCTTGCGTTCGACCCTAGCCTTCGGTCCTTGCCTTAAGCCCTTGCCTTCGGCCTTTGCCTGTGGCCCTTGCCTTCAGCCTTCGCCTAGGGCCCTTGCCATCGGCCATTACCTTCGGCCATTGCCTTCGGCCCTTGCCTTCGGCCCTCTGCCTTCAGCCCTTGCCTTTGGCCCTTTGCCTTCGGCCTTTCCCAAACTCTCCTCCACACGGAAGCCCCTGGGTGGGCTTCCTTCGCGCGGAAGCCCACTTCGTGCCCCCTCCTCTGAGCGGAAGCCCTCGGGAGGGCTTCCTTCACACGGAAGCCCACTTTGCTCCCACTCCTCTGCTCAATAGCCTCTGGGTGGGCTTCCTTCATGCGGAAGCCCACTTCGCACATCCTCCTCCATGCAGAAGCCCCTGGATGGGGTTCCTTCGCGTGGAGGTCCACTTCGCGTAGCCTACTCCACGTAGATAGCCTTCGGATGGCCTTTCTCCTTGCGGATGGCCCTTCACACATGCCTTCCTTCACACGAAAGGCTTGGTCCTTCGAGCACTTCGCATGTCTTCTCTTGAGCACAGAGATCTTCGGGTGGGCTTACCTTCTCGTGTAAGGCCTTCATATTGGGCTTTCCCTCGAAGCCTGTGAACAAATTATCTTCAGACTTCCCTTGAACTCGAAGGAAACATTTTTTTTTTCTTTCTCCCTCACCCGCATGCCACTTCGCATGCATGGTGCCTGCGGACAAGCATTTGAAAGAAAGTCCCTTCGAATGCAACTAGGTGCTAGGTGGTTCCCCCCCACCCACCCACCCCCCCCAAAAAAAATTTTAATTCAAAAACGCATGCACACACACGAAGGAAGCTGGCTATCCAACCTCCTTCAACAATATCAAATATATAATAATAATAATAATAATAATAATAATAATAATAATAATAATAATAATAATAATAATAATAATGATAGAATAAAATAAAATTAATAATATAAAATTAAATTAAAATAAAATAAGCGGAAAAAACTTATCATCTTTAAAACCTTCTCTTTCCGAAGAGAACCAATATAGGCATTCTAAAAGCTCATTTGTTTTTTAGGATAATGCTATGTTGCATTCTTTCCTATATTTCCAACTATGAGTAATTTTTTTAATACTCTTTCATAATGAACAAAGAATGCTACACTGTATTTGTCTTATGTTCTATATATGCATAAGAGCATTATGCCTATTATTATGATGACATATGATGCTCAACCTTCACGTGTGGACTCCCCAATACATGAGAAAGCTGCACAAGCTGACACCTTAACAAACTGGGCGCTACATTATGCAATTATTAATATTACTTATATTTTTGTGCTATTTATGTGTCTTTTATGACAAACATATGGATGTGTTAGCTATGCTATTGTCTGTACATTGGCACTACAAGCACACATCCATCATAGAAGTACTTGACGCCAGGATACATTAGCATCTACTATCTATGATTTTCACGGCCAACCACCATAAGATGGTCAATTCGTCATCTTTTTACGATTAACCACCACAAGATGGTTAATTAGTCATTTTTTCAGGGCTAACCACCACAAGATAGTCAATTCGTCAATTTTCACGGCTAACCACTACAAGATGGTCAATTGGTCATTACACAGAGGGATAACCACCCTCAAATGACATCTCACATCATACTTCGAAGGAAATCCCTAGAGGAAACGCCTTCGAAGGCATGTTTACACTCTCACCCCCAGATGTCACCTTCGAATGACAACCTTAGCACAAACTTGTGGGACTTATTTATGCACTTTATTTAAGAGATCATTACGAAGAAAACATGTCTATTTCTGATTTCACTAAGTTCAATTCAAGATCACTCAAGCTGGTTATTTGACCTAGAACCTTTAGGGATTCTATGATGACTCTTCCTTATAGGGATAATCGATCATGAAAACGAATTGCCTACTGAGAAACTTAAATCTAAGGTCTCTATATGGGTAATTCGATAATATATTGGTCACCTTATGAGATATATGCAATTACTCTGACTTCCTAATACTAATACTAATACTAATAACAATTTAGTTGATCACTGTAGATTCCAGGGGTATTTTTTCTACCAGGTCCTTCATAGCGACCAGCATGCCAGCTCATTCCTTTTCCTCTCAGCGTATCTGGAAAGCGCCTGTTCTTCCTAAGATTAAGGCCTTTTTGTGGACTGCAGTGCTAAATCAAATCAATACTTCTGATATTCTGCAGAGGAGGAAGTACGTTGTCATTTCCCCTCAGGTTTGTTTCATGTGTATGAGTGACAAGGAGTCTATTGATCATCTATTTATTCACAACAGTTTTGCTAGGGAGGTTTGGACCTTTTTTCCAGGATGATGGACCAGCTATGGATACTACCAGGTGATCTCCAATCTATGTTAGAGTAGTGGCACTTTCCATTTTTTGGGGGTTGGAGGTAGAGTAGTATACATAGTAGTTTTTTTTGCTACTATTTGGTCACTCTGGATGGAGAAGAACCATAGGATCTTTAATTGTGAGAGGCAAGGAGTGCAGAGGATTATTGACTATTATGTCATCAACCGCATCATGGGCATGCACACTCACAAAGTGTAGAGATATATCAGAATCATACTTGATGATTTGTTAAACTCAACTTTGATGGATGTTCATTAGGGACTCCAGGATCATCGGGTATTAGGGGAATATTCAGAGATTCTTCAGGTACCATCTTACATGCTTTTTCTGGACCCATTGAGGAGGGGAATGCAATTAAAGTAGAGATTTATGCGCTCTTGACTGGTCTAAAGGAGGCACAGCCACAGGCACTGGGATTTCACAATGTGGAGATGGAGGAAGATCTTCGGTCGTTATTCCTTCGATGCTATCGCATCAGGTCCACTATTGGCAATTGTCTCACATTTTTCGGTTGGTGATATTTAGTGCCAAAGGGTTGAACGCCTTGTTCACCCATGTGCCAAGGAGCGCTAATGACTTGGCCGATAGATTAGCTAGATTTGGTGTGGATAGGGATTCATTCATTCCATTGAATTCTAACTAAGAGATGTTAGGTATTTAGAGTGCTTTTTGTGTCTTCTCTTCCCTTTCTTAGTTTATGTATCTTTTCTTTCTTTTTTGTTGTTTTTTCCTCTTCTCATCCTTTTGGGCTAGTCTTTTGCTAGCCTCTTTGCACATTTCTTCTTTTCATCCTTCTAATATATTTTTGTTATACATAAAAAAGAAATAATAATAATAATAATAATAATAATAATAATAATAATAATAATAATAATAATAATAACAATAATCATCATCATCATCATCATCATCATAACAACAACAATAAATCTTGAGCAAACAAAACTTTGTAATCTAGGCATAAATGCACATTTATTAAATGCTTTTTGAAGATATTCAAAGTCTCCACCACAAAACCTAAGTGAAAGTCAATAAAATTGAACTAATCAGGTCCTTTACACATGTTAGCATTCAACATATTCAAGAATCAAAAAAGAATACCTTCATGGGCCACTTCTTTCAACTCAATTTGTTGTCGGAGATCTGCTACTTGATTAACCTTTAGTTCAGAACAGCCAGAAAAGAAAAAAGAAAAATGCAGGTATAAGAAATCCATCAATTTGTTGTCGGAGATCTGCTATTTGATTAACCATTAGTCCAGAACAGCCACAAAAAGAAAAATTCAGGTATAAGAAATCCATCATTGAGCAAATAAATCCCATAAGTGCACTGCAGGAAGAAGTTTCACTTTGACAAAAACATGCTGTATGAAATAGCACAAGCAGTAGATCAGATACAATGGATATCAGTACCACAAAATCCAACTGAACACCAAAAGAATTAATTAGTGATAGTATTATTATTATTATTTGGTGGACACCAAGGTTGTAAATGTCGTTGTCACAAGACATGTCACCGAAATGGTACGAAAAAAGGAAAGAAAATTGAAGAAAAATAAAAAAGGGTGAAAATAGAGGGGTTTTTTTTTTTTTATGAAGCATTGTAGGGATATAACTCTGAAGTGGGTGTTTTTGTGAATAGTCACCAAGTATGATATTACTGATCGACGGGAACCTAAATCAACGAGTAACCGTATCCCGTCTCTAGAAGAACTAAACAGTCAAACTGGTGGATAGTCTAACACCAGTCGAACTAGGCTAAGGAAAATAGCAGGTCAAGGTGTTAGAGATTCTCCAACCCCTAGAACTCTAATTGAGATTATGACTGAACCTTCTGCAGGCTGCCTACATACCCAAACAGGGATCAAGTCAGACATAGTTCGAGGTCTGATAATTTTGGCAGAGGTCTCCCCCTTTGTAATTTCTCCTCTGTTTTTCATCCTCGATTTAAAGGAAAGTGAGCCTCTATTTATAGCTTTTTGAAGAGAGTTAACTGTAGTTAGAATTTCTAACCATAGTTTTTTATGGTGGTTAAAACGTTCACCTGGGGCAATGCGCATCATGTACCCCAGTCTCTTAGGTGGACCAATCACGAGTCATTTGGATAATTACAAGTTTGCCACTAAAAAACCGTGACACGGCCTATAACCCCAATACGGCCAAGTGTTGGTGAGCCCTATGACCCTCAATATGGGCGTTGGCGATCAGTAGATATAAGTGGTGATGAAAGCTATTAGCCTTGGAGTCGTCGAGACTGTCTAGTCTTGGCGCCATCGAGGCTATTAGTCTTAGTATTTTTGAGGTCCTTGAACCTTAGTACTTTCGAGACTGTCTGACCTTCTACGTCGTCGAGGTTCTCTCTAGACGGAGGTGTTCCTTCTACGTCGTCGAGCCTCGCTCTAGACGGAGTAGTATCACCTTCAACGTCGTCGAGCATCGCTCTAGAAGGAGATAGTATCGCCTTCAACGTCGTCGAGCCTCGCTCTAAACAGAGGTAGTATGGCCTTCAACGTCATCGAGCATCGCTCTAGACGGAGGTATGTATCGCCTTCAATGTCGTCGAGCATCGCTCTAGACGGAGATAGTATCACGTTCAACGTCGTTGAGCCTCTCTCTAGATGGAGGTCGTATCTCCTTCTACGTCTTAGCGCTTCACTCTAGACGGAGGTATGTATCACCTTCTACGTCTTAGAGCATTGCTCTTGGCGGAGGTATGTATTGCCTTCTACGTCTTAGAGCTTTGCTCTAGACGGAGGTAGTATCTCCTTCTATGTCTTAGAGCTTCGCTCTAGACAGAGGTATGTATCACCTTCTATGTCTTAGAGCATCGCTCTTGACGGAGATATGTATTGCCTTCTATGTCTTAGAGCTTCGCTCTAGACGGAGGATAGTATCGCCTACGACGTCATCGAGCATCGCTCTAGTCGGAGGATAGTATCGCCTACGACGTCATCGAGCATCGCTCTAGAAGGAGGATAGTATCGCCTACGATGTCGATGAGCATCGCTTTAGACGGAGGATAGTATCACCTACGACGTCATCGAGCATCGCTCTAGACGGAGGTAGTATTAGCATGCTGTTGTAGAGTATCGATGTCTTACATCTTCCAAAGTCGTCTTTCCTCTTTAGGTGTAAATTCATATCGATGTGTTGACGTCTTACATCGTCCAGGGTTGTCTCTCCCCTTAGGTGTAAATTCATATCAATGTGTTCGCAAAGACGAATCTCTTTGGTAAACGTGAGGCGCACCTCTAAGACTCTCAAGAACCGGAGGGGTTGTTTCATTGCAGATGGGCGTCATCGAGGATGACTTGAGAGGATGTCCCAACACAAATGGGGCTCTCAAGAACCGAAGGGGTTGTCCCATCGCAGGTGAGCGCACTCGAGTATGACTTGAGAGGTATTTCTGCATCGGCATTCTGTTGTAAAGGGGTCTGGCATCCCGCTGTGGAGTACCTGTTGATATCAGCATCATTGTATATTCATTGTAAGGGTGTTGATCATCCCATGATTTATGTAATAAAGGGCATCATGGTAGCGCACTACCTTCTCCCTATATCTTTGTCTTGGCTGTACATTCCTTGAACCAGTTCCTCGAACCGATCAGGGTTCTTCCTTAGGACTTCCTAAGGGTTTATACCCATGGGTATCAATGGGGATCTTGCTACGTGTCAGTCATAGTCCTAACACGTGTCGATCTATTATTAGGTTATCTGCTCTTACCATTTTTCATATCAACAAACTCATAACTAAATACATTTAAATAATGACAAAAACAATGAATATGTAGTGATTGACATATATTTGGGGAGGTACGGTTGCGTGTCAGCATGGGAAAAATTGAGAAATAACCCATAATGATAACCTAAATATGACATAAACATATCTAGATATACTAAATATAATATTTAGGCTATTATTACATGAAATGGTACCATCATACTATGAATTAGGCCCAATATTTTCATTACATAGAGAGGACGCAGTATGGTCAGTATAGGGCTGGTGGGGGGTGATGAGGAGGACATTGAGTAAGGGCGCCACTCTTTATGGGTGTGATGTATTGATGTCTTCTCATTTCTTTGCTCATTTCATTTTATTGTATTATGCCTATTCCCCAATTTTATTGTGTTTAGTGTATATAGACATACTTATATCTTATTTAGATTATCATTGTGGATGAGTTCTCCATTTTTCCCCATGAATTGTACCTCCCAAGTATATGCCATTCATTATACATACATTTTTTTTGTTATATTTTGAGTATTTATATGTATTTAGCTCTAAATTAAACCTCTATAAAGTTTCATTAAAATCCCTGTTTTCACCCATTTTTTTTCAGTTTTTCTTCAATTCCTTTCTTCCACCAAAATCGCTAAAGCAACTTCTGCTCACATTTAGTGTAGCCTAAACCAAAAGGTGCAACATTTCGTGGCATGTAGCGGACATGTCACAACATTTAAAACACTAGTGGGATCATTTATTGGGGGGTAGTCATTTTGATGATGGAGCTGAAAATGGGGGAATGATTGCGGGTATGATGTGCCTCCCAGGGTAGAAACCTCTGTATGGCTAGTTGCTCTCAATGAGATGTTAACAGTTGGAAAAACCATATTAAACGAGGCACAAAGATACCACATAGATGCATTATGTCTTAATTCGAATGATGTTTAGTTCTTCTCTTCTACTTTCTAAGCATCATGGGTCCTTTGATGTGAGACAACAGATCTATTTCCTCCTGATATTGTAGCTCTTTCGGTCAAATATAGTCTTATGGTAAATCCTTCCATTTGCGGTGGCGTGGAGTACTTGGAAAGATAGTAACTGAAGTTTCTTCAATGACCAAGTTTTTCAGTGGAAGAAATGGGTTCTATCATTAGCTGATTGTTAGCTAGCTGGTTTTTAAGATTTAGGAGTTTTAGAGAGGTGAAGTGGTTAGATTTTGGTAATAATTGGGAGCAACTAATTCATGGTGATTTTTTTTTTCTTTTGATAAGTCATGAAAATTTATATAAAAGAAGGAAAGACACAAAGGATACAACTCCCGCAGTTTAGTGAAAAACTAAAACACAAAAAGCTAACAAAACCAAAAGAAACACAAGCAGAGTATAGAAAGGAAAGAGTAAAAGACTACCCACGCCTCCACAAGCAACTACTCATGTAACATGTCTTGGTCGGTACTCCCACAAACATAGAATCTCTAGACGCCCCCCTCCTAATTCATAGTGACTTTGACAAGATAACTTGAATTCAGAATATACCTTGAGCTTTCTTTTATGAATATTTGGTCAATCTTGCATGGACCATCCCTGCCATATTTTTTAAATCCATTTATATTCTAACGCAATCAGTAATTGCTCATCAGAAAAAACGTAGGATAATAGGAAACTAATGATATGATTCCAAAACAATAACTAGACAACTTGAACTAAGGCACAACCAATGCTATAGAACCTGGTAAGGGCAAGCATTCCAAAGACCAATCACAAAAGGAGAGTAAGTGATATTTTACATTTTCTAATTCTGCGGCCAGATTCTGAGGAATTATAGTGCATTCCAAATTTCATTGTTCACAAAGTGTAAGAAATCTTAAAAACGAAACCACTTCTACATCAGCATCAACAAATTGTCTTACCGCTACTGGTTGGGATCAGCAAAACACTCTATTACGTCATCCCAATCTATCAAACATCATATCTTCAATCAGATAATATGTCTTCAATCATTTCTACCTGACATCCAGGTCCCTTTCGACCTTCCTATACCTTTCTACGTGCTTCAACTTGAACAACCCCTTTCTAATGTACTTTAATTATTTTTATTTTTATCATTCTTCAGAATTTTCTTTATTTTTTATTACCTGTGACTTGGTTTTAAGAAATAATGTTTCATTATTAAGCTAGCAGATCAAACCTTGACCCTTTTAGGTCCTTCAATCATTTCTGAATGACATCCAGGTCCTTTTCAGCCTCCCTCTACCCTTTTAGTTCCCTCAACTTGAAAAACCCCTTTCTAACATACTTTATTTATTTATTATTATTATTTTTATCTTTCCTCAAATTCTCTTTATTTTTTATTTCCTGTGACTCGTTTTTAGGAATTAATATGTCATTGTTAATGTAACAGATCAAACCCTGACGCGGAGATCTGTTTGTTGACCAGGCTGACAGGTCTTTTTGGTTCAACCTGGGTTAAGTTCCAAGACATTGTGTACGAGCATCTTCATTACAATCTTATTTACAGAATAAACTTATAAAATGCCAGTACCATCAGCTGAAAATACTGCCACTACTCGTGCTGCTTAGAACATAAGACAGCTACGTTGCTACTTTATCACCACACTGTGAAGCTAATCAGGAGAAGCGTTCCATACAAAGTCCACCAATTAATAATTCCCTAGGTCTTTAATCTTCCCATATTGACAATGCTGTTCCAAGATGAAACATATTATAAAAATATGAATGTTGATAGCCAGTCCCATAAAAAGGTTCATTTTGAGTTTGTCCTCTTGTAACACAGCCCAGTTTGGCTCTCGGGCAAAAATTTCATGCACAATAAATATAGCCTTTTATAAAAGGAACCATATTCCACAAATAACATAAAATAAAACAATGTAAAAAGGAAAAAAATATATGAAAAGATGTAGCAAAGAGGAAACAGAACTACGCATGAGTTTGCTTCTAAGGATGACATGTTTCTTAGTACGTCCATCAGCTGCAACTACATATATCCCTCAAAATTAAAAAAGGAACTGAGTGGACTAAGCGTAAGAGTTTTTACTTCAGCCAAACTAGAATGAAGAAGATCAGGACTAACCCAACTATTTGAAGATAATCGTACCTCTACTTCAAGATTCCACTGTGTTATCGCAAGGGATCTTGAAAGACCAGCATTTGCAGTCTGCAACACCTTTTAAATTAGTGTTGGGAAATATAATCTAAATCTCTACACTGCTTAAGATATTATTGTTCTACAATCTAGAGAGCTTTCTACAGAAGTATCAGTAAACAAAAATCTTACATATGAATCAAAACCTAACAAAGCAAGCATGGTGTTTGAATAT
>JAUPMG010283031.1:0-18209 GCA_031762675.1 Pachysandra terminalis | reverse complement strand
AACTGATTGTTCTTTTATGTTAGTATTCTTTACTTGCTGGGTCGTGTAGCTCAGGCCTTTGGCCCTAAACATTTCAGGTAGTAGATTGAGGACTGGGATGTTAGCTGCTGGATTACGACTTAGTCACATGGTGAGTTAATTCCAGAAATTATTATCATTATATGAATTAAGTTTCATTGTGATTATTATGTAACTAAATTTGATATATTTTAATTACATTTATTTTTCGCTGTGAACTTACGATAAATAGTAATATGTTTCTCTGAGAGGTGAGTGTGTAGTACCACTCCTGTAGTGCATAGATAGTGAGTGTTTAAATTTGAGAGTGAGAGTCTCGACTTGAGATTCGAGATTACCTCCCACGAGCGTCTTGGAATTCGGGTTGGGACATGAAATCCGACATATGATGGTGGTGGGTTAACATTGAATGCTGGGAATGGGATGCTCGAGGCTTTTGTTTGTCTTCCCTTCAACAATCATCTCTCTTTTTTCAAATAGTTTGTTATTACTGTTTGTATGGCAAACCCATCAGAAGCATTTATCAACCACTACTCCCACTCTTAGTTGGTCTTTTCATCCATATACAGTGCATCATCATTCTACTCTTTTTGGTCTACTCTGGATTATGATGACCAATACGCAGTGCACTAATCACATATTAATTCTCTTGTGTGATTCATGCTATAATTTAATCTGATTATGAATTGAAATGGGTGTTTTGCTTTGAAATAATTAGAAGCCTAATCAAAATCAAGGTTTAAAGGATCCGGATTGGGTACCGGACCGATCCTGGGTGGTACCGGTTGGTTTGGATCCGGTACAAAAGTGATGGACCGGCTATTTAAATTTTAAATTAAAAACATTGGACCGGTCGGACCGATCGTCGGACCGGTAGTACCAGTCACCAGACCGGTTTGTCCCAGACTTGTCTAAATCGAAATCGGTTTGTACCGTCCAATACACAAATAAAAATAAAAATTATCGACCAATCTAAACCAGACCAAGGTTTTTAAGTCTCGCAATTAGGGATCGGACATCGGGACCAGCAATACCAACCGGTCCGGATCCGGTACAAAAATCAGATCACCCATTAAAAAAAATAAAATAAAATAAAATAGATTGGCCAGACTGTTCGGCGGACCGACTGTACCAATCCGATCTAGGCCAATACCTGTTGGACTGCTCCATTTGTAAATAAAAAAAACATTGGATCGGTTGGACTGGTCACTAGACCGATTGTACAGGTATCGGTTGGTCTGGTCTGATCCAAATCCTCACAATACAATAGTTGTATCATGGCTTGGGATCGGACTGGTTCTGGCCGATCCCGGTATGGACCGAATCGGTCCGATGATCCATACTGGTATCGATTGTACCAGTTCGGTACATAATCCCACGATACAAAAGTTTGTATCGTGATTTGGGATCCGGACGGGGCGGTCCAGACCAGATCAGTCCGGTCCTTTAAACCATGAACAAAATGGATAGGGTTGTTCAGGAAATAACAAACTCCAAACCATAACCAAAATATAAACCAAGTCAACAAACTAGACTAGAGTGCCATCGTCCTATCAACCCAAAATTAGTTAATGAGAAAGGGGGGGCAGGGGGATGGAGACAAGCAACAGTTTCTTCCACTGAAAGGGACATTAAAAAGGAGTTAACCATCAATGGTGTCCATGTAACTGACCCACAAACCCCAGAAGATCAGAATGTTGAAATTTGATGATTGGTTCTATAATTCTATAGGAGGGGTTCTAGTGCTGGGTATCCTACCAGCACATATGAATGTGGGGAAGACTTACCCCCTGGGTGGAGGTCATTTTGGAAACTGCCTTTTGCAGATATTTTTTGGAGCGTGGAAGAGTCCTAAACCACTAGCCTCTGTCTTGAGAACATTGGAGCCCTCCACAAATGATGGTGCCTTTGAAAAGATAGAAACAAATTCTAAACTTCTATTTGAGGAAGGAAAGCCTTTTCAAAACCCATCAACATAAACAAAGATTTTCACATCCCTACCTTGCCTTCTTGGTCTCTTCATAAGAGCAGCATATACTTGCCATAAAGTGAAAATTTCAAATAAACAATGGAATCACTATTAACATCTTTTGTGCATTTTGCACTGATATTGAAACTAGGGGTTGCAATGGGTTGGGTGACCCGCTCGACCCGGCCCTATGATTGGGTTGGCTTAGGCCGTAGAACCTGACTGGATTAGAATTTAAGGCCCGATTGATTTTTTGGGCCGTACTCAGGTTTATGTTAGATTGTCCCGACCTTACTTGTGCATTATATTTAATTATTATTTTTCTACTATGCGTACATATAAATATTATATTATCAATACAAATGTCTTATTTTCATTACATAATCATACTATTTTATAAATTAATATACTATAAATCTCAAACTCTTAATATTTATATATATATATGAAATATCCTTATAATTTATAGTTTTTTTAATTTTAAAAAGTAAAAGGCCGGGCTGAAATGGGCTCGGGCTTGGATGTGCCCAAGCCGGGCCCAAGCCCGGCCCGTTGCCATACTTGTTTCAAAACAGTCATCTTGTACAAGTATGTAAAAAAAATATAACATTGCATTTGTTCAGGGAAAAAAAATAAATAAATAACTTGACATCATACAAGTTTGAAAATTTACACCTGTGGGGAACTCCAAGATCTGATCTCTTCTCTCAATCCCGCTGCAGCTGAATGGAGCTGTGTATTTTTCTGGGGTCGAACTTCATAGTTAATACTTGCTTACATCCAGCTTCTATCTTTTATGTACACAATTACAAATGCAGTCTCTGGCAATGTTTGGATACAACAAAGATGGTCATATTGGGATAGCAAACATGGCCTATTTGCCGGCTCCTGAGTCGCCCAATCTCAATTCCTTCTCAAGCTCATCAAACTCCCACCCACCAATTTCCTCGCTCGAGTAATCTCTGCTGACCTTGCCAAATTCCGACTCTAGCCTTGCAAATTCCGCTTCATGGTCCGATGCTTGTTCTGCTTTGACGGCAGGTGATTCAGGAAGCTGCTCCTCCTCCTTCGATTCCAGGGACACACTGGTCTGTAGAGGGTGAGGAGATGGACTTTTAGGTGGCTCCTCCCTGGACGATGTCTCTGCCCTTGGGGTTGGAATCTCCATTTCCAAAGTTGGTCTCTCAATGGATTCGAATTCCTCTCTTATTCTTTCAAGAGCATCGAATAGCTCTTTGACCCTTGGATCATCTTTCCTGCATCAACAGCGACCATGTTTCCCGTTTTGAATGTATCAGTTGTGCTTATAATACAAGATCGTTATACATGTCACAGAAAAGGTAAAACTGGAAATAATATAAGGCCACACACCTGGAAGTCTTCCCATGTTGAGCATAAAACAGCTCTTTCATTTTGTCCGCCACACTGAAGGTGGTAATGATCTGGAAAGGCATAAGAGAATGATGAAGAAAGACGAGTGAGATCTTGAACAGAATACACAACTCGGGATAAAACCAAGGACCAGTCTTTGAATGAAAATTAGTGTGGAAGAGGATCAAGGTTTTAAATTTCGATATTGGCAGATATTTTGGCAGATTTTTTCTTGTGAAATTTCGGCGATATTTCACCAAGTTGGAGAAAAATTGGGGAAATATTTCGCTATATTTCGCCGAAATTTCGACAAAATGGGGGAAAAGGGGAAAATATTTCGCCTATATTTCCCCCTACATTTCGCTTCGCTTGGGGCCATTTTGGCAAATTTCGCTGACATGCCACGGCATGCCAGCAAAATTTAAAACCTTGACGAGAATCGATGCTTATTTGTGCTTCTGTATGAACCATCGTTTTTGTGATCCTATGGTAGAGAAGATTGAAACTGGAAATGAATGTGAAACTGGGTTACACTAAAAATGAACCAAGGAAGAAGGCAAACAAAAGTATACCTTGGCTTCAGACTTCAGATATTCCACTTCAAGATCTTTGCGTGGGTTCAATGCCTCAGAATTTTCATCATCCACACTAGATGTCATCTCTGACCTGTTATAACATGAAGAAAGAAATTAGAGCTGTGGTCCAACTGTATGATAACCACTTTAATGCAAGAATATTGCTTTACCCTTCACTTAAATTCTTCAAGTTCTCCACGAATTTTCTGGTGCGGCTGATAGAAGGCCCCAACTCTTCCTGTAACAGAGATACAAGCTTGTACCCCAATAAGACTAGAAAAAATAAATTGCATTCAAGCAAAGAGAAAAATCTATATTGGATCAATACCTTGTAAGCAGATAAAAAGTGGATTATCAAGTTCACAAAATAGTCTCCATATCTCTCTAACTCAACACTTGAACATGCAAAGAAGCAATTAGTAACCGCAAGGAACTCAAGGATATTTTATGTGAGAGCACAGAATTCATTAGAAATATGAACACATATATAGAATCGTGGGAAAAAGGAGATTAATCTTCCATCAGTGTGAGGGGAAAAAAAATCTGTGCAGTGGAGGTTGCTTTGTATTAGATCTGATAGGCCAGAAGAAAGTACAAAGCAGATGCACATACTTGACCTGTTTCTCCTTCTGATCAGTGCATGATGACTGGAGAGCCCACGTATCTTCCAGAAAATTGATCCATGTATTGACAACATCAACTTCTACTTTACATGAAGCAATGGATCTTGATAGTTCATCTTCCTATAAATTAAAATGTTAAAAACAATGAAGGATCATAATATGAGATGAAATATCAACTGATTTTTTGCTCGCTTATAACTAGAAATAATTAAGGTAAATGAAATTATGAGACCTTTGTCTTCAAATGTGCAACCAACTGATTACTTGCTTCATCAAAATGATCCCTCTCTTCCTTGGTATTGTGAAGGCGAGCAAGAGCAGCAGCCAAGGAGACATTGACCTAAAATAGATACTCCAGTCAGAAAACATGAAGATAAAGGAAAGGTCCCAGTTACAAATATTTTGTACAGAAGCTAAAGAGTAGAGACTACATGTATCATTAGAAGACAGAAAGGTTTTAGGGAAGACACTGAACCTTAAATCATTTGTCATTAATCCTATCAAAGATAGAAAGATATTTTTCAAAGATAGAAAGATATTTTTCTTGTTCCATGGACAACTACTAAAGACACGAATATGATGTAGCACATTTATTTCAAAAAAAACAATAAAAGAGTGGAGGCAAAACCATCCAGACATGCAATCAAGTAATTCACATATGTTACAAAAATAGCTCTGGTGTGTCCTAAATGATAGAACATTAATGGTATATCACATATAGATGAAGCACAAGATAACCAGCTATTAATGTGTTATTCATGCCTTAGGAAAGAAAGGACAGTCTTAATTATTGTGTTATGGAAAGGTAAATGCTTTCAAACTTAAGATCGTGAACACTGGAATGAACTATTGATGGTAAAACATGAAAATTGTTATCATGATAACTGAAATCTCTTACTTCGGTACAAGTTTGTTACATGGACTTGGATACCGCTCTTGGTACAAGTATGAGTCCATCCAAGTGTTGGATCTGTTTCATCACCATAATTTAGGATATTGAGATCCAATTAAGAAGGCCCGCTTGTTACATTCAGGTATATCCAATATTCATTAAAAGGTAAAATACAGTCATCACATAAAGAGCAAGCTATCTGTACCCACACCCACCCACCAACACATATATACCCATTATGTTATTTAATAAAGATAATATTCAATTATAAAACAATGCAATCATAAAGTTGAAACATGATCTTTGTTAGATGGACTCGCTCATGGGTGCACGGTAATAGTATGTTTCAGTGTCGGATCTGCTTGTCAGGTATGGTACTTGGGAGACATCATCCATTAAAAATTAAAAAAAAGAAACAAATTTCAGATAAAGAAGAAAGTCATATACATATTTCATTATTTATATCCAACAAATAAAACATTCAACTATAAATTTTAAACTTAACACGTGACAATATAGAAGTCCACAAGTGACAAGGTACTAACTAATAAATGCAACTTTTAATAATTTAAATACACTTAATATTGGATTCACATCTGAGTATCTACTATCTAATCTAACAGAAATTACATACAAAAAAAAGTAGACATGGATTTGAAGTGATAACCACATATCCCACAACCATGTCATGTCATGGTGGGCGCAGGTATGGTGGTGCAAAGTTAAGAGTCAGCGTATCACAGAAAATGATAATATAGAAGCCTGAACGTAAAGATAATATAGAAGCCTTAATGTAGTAATGTACTAAAATTTTACACGATAATACTACCTTTAACCATTTAAATTGACCCCTTAAAGTTGCCTTTGGACCAGAGATCTGATAATATATCTAACGTAACAAAAATTTACTCTCAAATATAGACACCGATTTGAAGTGTCAGACACAAATCCCATACCTATAGTCCCAAACCCATACCCATGTCATGTCATGTGGACATGAGTATGGTGGGTAAGGTGAAAGATCCAGGTATCACAAAAAATAATTAGGCATTTAACTGAGGTCTCAATGGATTAGCCACATGAATTGCATAATGAAGATTTCAACAAGAAAGTTACAGATACCTTTTCTTCATGGATCTTTTATCCGAATCTCCTAAATGAGCTGTAAAGGAAAAAATATTTGATGTTGTGAATTAGCATGGAGCTCTTCCATTCAACTATGAACCCCTTTTTGTGTTACAAATCCAGTATGTGAAGTTCAAGCGATAACATCTTTTATAGGGAAATCTTAGATGTTGGGAAGAAGCGTTGAGAAATAGGTTAACTTCAACCTTCCTCTAGATTAGACTTCAAAACACAAGATGCAAACAGTATTTAAGTTTAAATTGTATATTTATGGTTTGCATTGTTCATCAGGACTAGGTCTCCCTTAAACTAGTCCATAGCTATGGTTTATATTGTAGATCTGTGATTCAAACAGGGTATATTGGATAGATCTAAGTTTTCAAAACAAACTCTATGGTTGAAGTTGTTGATCTGGCTAAATGTAACTTGATCTAGTTTTCATATATGTTTTAGAATGTAGACTATACAAATTAAACAAGTTGAATATATCTTCGTATTCTATCATTTAAATCACATTAAAAAAAATCGGTATTTCAAACGGTTTCACAGTTTTCATATTTTACAACTTTTAGATAAACTTCCATGACCAGAGGGAATGAAGTTTACACTGAAACTGAAGTTGAAACACTCAATGGGATGCATTATGAGGGCCTGAATCATACTTGTAGAAGTCAATCTCTCAAACTAAATCTAATTCATGCATGCACGCATAATGCATTTTCAAGATATCAACTGCTTGAAGAGTCCTAGCAGCGATTTCTAGAATAGAAACATCCATTCGGCAAATGGAAAGAACCAGCATATCATCTGTTAATTCAGAAGAGGTGCGTTGGTCATGCTGTGTTGATCAGCATGATGGTAGGGTAGGTACCTAGAAGTATTGAAAGGTTAACATATTCAGAATATTGGATATATTGAGTGGCCAATAAGTAGATATCAAAAGTAGTTAACTACTTAACTTAGGTTGGTTGCAACAAGCAGCATGAATTATGCATATAAAAAGGATAATAGAAAAATGAACCTAATGGAACAATATTAGACTTGAGTATATCACCCAAAAGTTCAGTTTGTACTTCTGAAGGAAAAGAGAATCAGAGGATAAATACCTTTTTCAACTCAGCTTCCAGATCATCTCTTTGCTTCTCAAGTGCTGCAATCTCAGATGTTAATTCCTGGAAGGGATCACGAATATACCCTTTCTTAAAATTAAATTCTTGTCCACAACTTAAGGAATCACCAAATATACAAACAGTATAGCCATTGTTGTTAATAACAAGAGAAATATACCCACAGTTACACAAATGTACCATAAACCTGGGAGAGATCATGAACAAGAAGAGAGAGCCTCCTTACAAATAGTTATCTCTAGAAATCTTGTTAAACCTGGTGCTTTCTGAACTAAATGTGACAAAAGTGGGGTACTGTAAACCTGAAATTTTATGGAACTACACAATAATGGTTCTTGAATTTTAAAAATAAAAAGATGTATTAAGAGAGATTTTACTCAAGAAATGCATTTTTGCTCAAGAATACAAAAGCAGTACGGGTGGGGGAACTATACGCCGAAATCACAGTACAGGCGAAATGTATGATGTTTTAGTTTATACTCTACATAAAATAATCTATTCAGTGCTTTTTCAACTGTAAAGTCTTCAACATATTGGTAAACTAAGGTAGTTAATATATGGAACTTTCGGAATCTCATTAACACACTGTAAACTTCTGTATTTCGAATTTACAGTAGGAATAATCAAAGAAATCATGAAAATTTAATAGAATATTTTTTGTGGAAAAAAAAAAAAAAAGGCTGTGTTGGTGTTACTTAAATAAGTGCTTCTTACTGCTTATCCAATTGATCTATTGCAATTAATCAATTATAAAAGCAGTAAGAAGCACTTTAATCAACGCCAAACACAACCTAATATTCTACCCACAAAAGTCTACCTTGAAGAAAAGTAAACTCAGAATATAATTAGCCCTTTGATATCAAAATTCCAATTCTAACCCAGTAATAGCCTAATTTGCAAACCCTTTAATGGAGATATATGCTAAACAGTAGTACAACCTAAAAATCTAGTTAGACTCAATATCAAGTAAAACAGACTAAACTGATGTTAACAGAACAAGATATAGTTAACCCCTGATAACTAGCCTAGGATGCAACTACTTATGATCAACAGTTTATAAACTGAATAAACTGTGAATCCAACTCCTACTAATTGATCAAGCTGTGACTCCAGAGTCTTGTGAGAATCAAGTGGAAACCCATATAATCCCTTAACAATGCTGTGCTGTCCTTAATATGGTACTCCAACTGAAATCAATTGAAAATTAAAGCAGAGCTCCTGCAACATGGAAATGCATGCCCATGATAATGTTGTTTCAATGCTTGCAAAATTATGTAAATCTTCTGACGGAGATGATACTGCAAGTGAAAAGTCCAAAGTCTCAACATGACAATCATCCTACACAACTAAAATTATGATGAAAATTTAGCATAAATATTTGACAAGATATAACCAAGAAAGATAAGAATTGAACAGAAATGAAACAAAATAGTTATTACATTGAATCTAATACAGTTAGCAATAGTTTTTATCCCATAGTGCAAAGTAACATGAAGCTTTCTAGATAGTTCGCAATACCCAAGCATAAGCATGAAATTTATACATACAAATGAACTTACTGATTTGGAATAGTTGAAGAAGAATTAAAGCATTTTACCTTCTCAGTTTCTCCAACTTCACTGGCTTTGGCCACACGAAAATTAAGTGCCTCTTCTTTTTGAAATCTGCTTACAATATGAGGTAAATATTAGAAACATCTTACAAAAGATCACTCCTGGAGAGGGAATATAGATCATCAATTTTATGATCAGTGCATTTCTTCAAGCCATTTTACTATACTCGGAAGGTAAAACATGCAATCTCTTCACCTTGAAATTTTTCAATTCAATTCAATAAACATACAGGCATAAAAACCATCCAGTAGTTCCATGATTTAAATAACCTAATCAAAATGCACGACTTACATGAGATACAAGCACATAGTGAGCTTGATTGGGTGAACGGACTATATTTTTCTTCAGAGGCAGTGTAAGAAGTAAGAACTCAAGGGACACCTCCTGACAGGCAGAAAGTGAAGTGAAGACTACTTTTAAGAGGCGCTTTCCACAAGGTGCGAAAGACATCTCGTCAATGCTATCACGAGAGGCCTTGATACTTAAGTTTACGCAAAAAAGGATAGGCTTACACTAGTGGCCAGAAATGGACTTTTCTCAATCAGTGCTGGTGAGTCTTTGGATAATCTTTCCCTCCAGCATTTTGTATGAGTTTTTACTTTTGAAATAGTTTGGACAACACCAAAGTTCTCCACTGAGAGTCATGTCATGCACTAAACACCAAATAGAGGCCTTCACCTTATAAGGATCTTTGCTCCCAGATTGAACCACTTATCCTAAAAAACAACCACTGCCTCATAAAAGTATTCAACCAAAAACTTTCCATTCCAAGCATGTACATCTTCCTTGTCCAAGACTACCTCTGTTGAGGCTAAAGTAC
This sequence comes from Pachysandra terminalis, assembly GCA_031762675.1. NCBI lineage: Eukaryota > Viridiplantae > Streptophyta > Magnoliopsida > Buxales > Buxaceae > Pachysandra > Pachysandra terminalis. Next base: position 8,076 of record JAUPMG010283031.1, on the reverse strand, counting down.
CCAGCAAAGTAAAGCATTTCTCCGATGCCCTAACAGATAAAGGTCAAGCGAACATGGCACCAAAACAGTTTTCCCAGCTCCGAATTCCAAAAAAGAAAAAGAAATTGATCGAAAAGTTTATTGCCAGAGTCAAGTGACATAACTACGGCTACTCCTACCATTCATCTTTCCAAAACCGAATACAACTGCCATTACCCACCATGAACATTACCCTCTAAGAATAAGGAGTTCTCCAAACCTTCATGATGTCTTCTAGTTCTAAAATCCCTCCCTATAGGGGCTTATGACCCCTCTGCTGCCCCATTCATGCTCCTAATACCCATACTTCCCCCTATCCACTCTCCTCCACAATGCATCTTCTTCCCCACCACATCTCCAAATCAATTTCCCTAGAAGGATCGTACTTATTCATTCAACTTTTTAATTTAAGGACCACCAAATCTCCAAGTCTTACACCCCACATCCTGATTCACCATATGGAATTTCCATCTATGAGAAATCAATTCTCCAGCAAACACAGATCAACTCTTCAGTAGGGACCATCAGATATTGGGTCTCAATTTTTTATTTATAGCGCATATCCAAAAAATTATGTTTATCCTCAAATTCAATAGTGAACAGTCAACTCAAGACTCAAGATCTAGAATTTGAATAACAAATTAACAGCTAAATTTTTTGATTAATTGTTTAAATCACCATTTAAAATTAGACATTAATAGTTAACTTAATAAAGTCCACATAAATATTTCAAATGTTAATCCTAATTTGATAACTTTAATAAAGTCTGTACAAAAAATTGAAATTGTATATAGATGGTTGACATTTACTACTTAGGCAAAACTTACAAAAAATAGGCATATATGAAGGGCTAAAATCACACTATATCAGTTTTATGTATTATATGATATTAGTGATTATAATGATAGTTGTTGCATTATATTCAATACCTTTTGTAGCTTATTTTCATATTTAATCAAGTGTTAGTTAAAGTTTCCATGATCAAATACGCACACCTACTTGTGTCCAAATTGTTGTCTACTATGTGAGCAGGTGTTAAGCTTAACTTTGCATTTAAATGAGTCTTGCTTTAAGTTTCCTAGAGTTTTGATAGTTTTTTGTGCTGTTTCCAAGTATGTCGATACATTTCCCAAAATGTTTCTGCTTTCCACGTGAGCAAAACTCTCCCTTGATGCACTATTTTAAACCATGGCCATATCTTCTCTTGTCTCTTGGTTTCACCCCGTCTCCTACAGGTCATTCTCTATGTTCAGACAAGACTTACAAAAATCATTGTTAAACTGCTTAAATGAGTTAGGTCGTATCGAAACCACCCTTTTTTCAAAACACGTATGGACTCTCATGTTCCTTATATCATCATATGGAATCAGGTACATTTGCATAGAAAGTTGTTAAGGGAAAAAACAAACTCAAATTCAAAATCGTAGGAAGTCACGTAAGACTATAATAAGAAGATAGAAATTGCAATACCATGACTATTTGCATGAATCAAGATTACACACATCCTAAGAAGTAAAAGATAAGCTACTACATACTAATTCACACCTATGATCGGAAATGTGTTTTTCAGCTTTCAATGTGGAGGTAACAAGAGATTCTGATAACACTTTCAATTTATCAACCTGCATATCAATCAAACAGAACAAATTAACACAAATTTGTATTAGTCCTATGAGATTCAACACGCGCGCACGCACACACACACAGACATATATTTCAGTTAAACAGAATAAATTAGCAACAAACATTTAGTAGTCAAAGCTAGGGATTAGGTCCCATTGTTCTGTTTAATCTAGTAGCAATAGAATTAGCAAGTGATTTCCTTATCTGATAAGGAAATCAAATAGCATGTGGAATCTATAAAGAGATCCGGCCATTCATGGTGCAGTTTCACTTTTATATTGAATTTGAAGAGCAATGAAGTGTAAAACTTCCAGTTTCAAAATACAGAGAGCAGACTGAAGAGGACAACGTGCCAAATTGTTCTTTCCGCTCATTGGCTGCTGCTGCTGCTACTGCTGTGGGAGAGAATAACAAATATTGCTATACATCTTCTAGCTTTACTCTTAACCGCTACACAGCTACCTTCTTGATTGAATTGTGTTTATTTTTCTTCCTACCACTGATGCAACTTGTTCTTTTGATATAATCCTTGTCCTGCGTTAAATTGGCATCAGAACGATGAGAAGTTGATGAAGATCGCAAGATCATTGGAGTAGCTTGTTAAGCTCAAAGATTTTAACCAGAAGTTAGTCACAGTGGATGCTAATGTAATCAAAAGCCTAGAAATTTCGGTGCACAGAACAATAAGCAGAAGCGCAAACAAAGGCATTCCTCAGATTGAAAAGTGGGTCCAGAAGCTACTGTATTCCCATATGCAGCTGCAGCATTGAGTGGCTATAACTAAGCCCTCGATGGTCAAATGGGCTGGAATTTATTGGTAGCTAGAGTCAGATGTCTACTGTGTGTGTTTAATATTTCAAATCAAACGGACTATTTGAAATAGGATATTGAATAGGATCCTTATTGTTGGATTTCTAGAATTGTTACAAATCGGTCTTTGGTCAACATTAAAGCTTGATTGATTGGCAAGAAATTTGACCTAATGGGTCCCCCAAGGAAATTTATCTGATGATTAAAATCTGACTCAATTTGGAAAGGTCTAATTTGGTTTCAAAAGGGTGCCATGTTTTTAGAAAGTAACTTTTATTTTCAGTGATGAAGGAAAAGTTTAAAGGTATTTGAATGGACTATAAGAAGAATTGCAATTGGAGTTGACTCATGTTGAATTGAGCTCGGAAGATGCTTTCCAGCATGCCCCAGCATTTGACTCAAGATGTAATCACCTTTATCAGTAGTAGTACTAAAAGATTCGGCAGGGTGATCTAAAGTGAAAGTCCAGATAATAGATTCAGATTTTTCATACCTGTGGCCAACATGATGACTTGTCTAATTTTGCCTCAATAGAAAAGTGTGAACCTTTTGGAAGGAAAAAGCTAATAGAAGAACCACAGAACAAGTCCCAACTGTCATGGTTTACCTAGCACTTTCAGAAGATGAGCGTGATGGGTCTAGTTTTGTTGACTTCAACATGATGCCACTGTAAGTGGTCCAATATGGTAAAACACATCTCGGCAGGAAGTTATGACATATAGGCCATGGTTTTAAGGCTTGATTTCAGTCTGTTTCAATAGCCATCGTAGCAATACATATAGGCAATACAACTCGATGCTGGCCTATGGTACAAATGCTATGACAGACAAAACCGTGGAAAAACATAAAAAATGTCTCAGAAGATCAGAAAATTAAAAAAACACATTTATAATATAATAATTTAACAAACTCCCCATGCTATACAGTACGCACAAATGTGTAATGTATTTCCAACTAAGAAAAATGCGCAAAATAAATCTCACATGCATCGAACACAAACCGAGACCGTAATTCTAACAAATCGTATAAATAATAATAAAAAAAAATAAAAAAAAACTAGTAGTTTGGTTATTGATAGTCAAATTAAAATAAGTTAACATTCCTTGAGATAAAATTAGTAGTCCCCAATTCACTTGTAAAGCTGCAACTTGATAGATGGTAACACTTTAGATCCAATAAAATTTTATTTTGAATCATATATATCACGGAAAAACAATCACAAATGAGGTTCTCTTAATTTTCAGACCATTCAAAGAGGAATCTGAAGAGAAAAGAATGCAGCTGAGGTAAAATAGTTATACCACTTGTTTAGGTTTTGTAGTCGTAATATATTGTATTGTTCATGCTGGTTATACATATCACTTGATGATGATATTTATCAGCTCCAACTTGAAATCACTTAGGCAAGTTGATGAGATTTATTCAGTATCACATGGGTTTTTCATACCGAACCCAGCGAAACTGATACTATCATTCAACACAACTCTATACTGGTCGAGACTTGGAAGCATGATCTAGGCTATATTTAAATGGTAAGACTTTCAGTCAATGTGGTGAAGTCTAGGAAAGAGACAGAAATACAGCACAAATCCGTTATTGATAGCAGAAGCACAATAGGTACACTACATAGGCTTTTAAAAGCAACCATTTGGAAGGACTCACTTAATTGGTGTTTGTCAACATCAAGCTAGGGGAATATACAGGACAAGTGCTTTGTAATATCTACTTGTTAGACACCTGTGATATTTTATCCATAAGGCCAGGACATTATGAAGTCGATGCAACTTACTTCTCCAAGACTCATACTAATTGATAGAACTTAGAAGCAGAAGACAAGAAGTGTGATTGTCGTGGGCCTATGATCATCCACCAACCAAAAACCATCAATGTTAGGGAAAATACTACCATGGAACTCATATTAATGGCGTTGATTCATCTTGAGGACAGCTTATCACAAAAAAATAACTTGAGACTACCATACGCCTCAGAAGCACGACATCAGCCACCCGATAACAGATTTAAATCCTTTGGAATATGAATTTAGTAGTTACTAGACTTTAATTTATTCAAATATCTAGTAGTCAAAGTTAGGAATGAGTTGCTGTTTAATTTTATATTAGGATTATGAAAGTGGAAACATTTGTTTTGTTTAAGTAGCTGTTTAGTATCCTTTTTTGATAAGAAAAACAAATAGCATGCAAACATCTATAAAAGGGAGACAATCAGCCCTTCTCAATGTCATCTATATTTTGAATTGGATATTGAATTTGAAGAGTGAAAGTGTGGAACTTCTGGTTTGTGCATACAGGAGAGGACTTGCCATGGTGTTCTTTTTGTTTATTCTCGTAAACCCCATAATAAGACCAGGGTGTTTCACATGGCATGCGTTTACTACAGCTTTTATCCGTGCTTGTGGAGGTTTCTGCCAATACTTTTCTTTATGTACTGGTATAGGACTCTCGTGCATTTGGGTACCAGGCATACTCATTAACTACAAACTGCGTTGGTCTAACACTTTTTTTTTTTTATCAGTAACTGCGTTGGTCTAACTTTATACCAAACAATACCAAAAAAAATTGTACCATACTTTACCTACTATCTGTTTTGGCCAACAGTTAGTTCATATCCTTGTGTTTGCTGGATTGTGACAAAATCAACACAGGCCCTGAAATGGCTATCTTTGCATGGTATTGTTCTTTTTTTTAATATTTTTATGGGCTGTGTTGATTTTGTTTTGAAAAGAAAAAAAAAAAGGAGTACAGACAAGTTGTCAACTCCACCTAGAGAGTATAAGGAAAACAAAACTAGAAAATACAAAAAGGAAGCATACAAATGAAAATACAAAAGAAAGCAATGCGTGCAAAGGACTAAGCCGTCCCAAGCACCAAATTTTTTTCTAGTTTATCTACTTATTCAATTGCTTCTCTAGAAACTTTTGAGACACACCATTCACCAAAACAGCCAAAAAAGATCTCTAATCGCATATGACTATATGAGAACCTCCTCGGAAACTTTGAATCACCTTTACATCACTAGATAATAATACTTGAGGCACCCTCAGATACGAGCTTGGGTATCTTTACGAGAAGTTTTTATGCTAGCAAGTTAATTTCCTTCACATGCAATTACACAAGAGTACTGCAATGTCATCCGTGAGGAAAAGAAAAAGAACATTGTGTTTCTTGATATATACTAAAAAATAAATAATAAAAACTGTTCGAGAGAGAGAGAGAGAGAGAATAGAAAGCATACCTTTTGAGCATGTACCTCTGGAGAGTCGCCACTGTTCAAAAGTTTCTTTTTTAACAACATTTCTAATCTTGAGCAAATTTGAATTTCTTGAAGTGCTTCTTTAAGAGCCTGTCAAGAGAACAAAGCACAGGTCATAACATTTTATTCAATATCAAATCTAGAAGCTGTTGAATACCATGGGAAGCTTTTTCCACAATATGCAGCAACTAACTAACAACTTCTCTCAAGATTCCAATGTTTTAGGCCTCAATATAGATTAGTGTTAGACGTCTGGTAGTAAAATTAGTTATGTGATTAACGATAATTATGATCATGTTTAAGATACAATACTAAGTTACAATAGACAGACAACAAATAAATAAGTTATTCAATCCTTAAACTTGGTTTTGAAGCTTGATTTTCTTGCAAATAGATGTTAGGGAAGCATAACAGATTTTATTCACTTAATGGGAGTTTGTCTTTGAGCATTTAGCTTAGTGGAGCACAAATAAATATTGCGACAGAAACCCTCGCAGGTCATTTTCTTATTTTCCCAAAAGAAACCTATCAAAGTACATTTCCCAACCACTCTTTTTTGCATAGAAGAGAATACTTTCCCTGCATCAAGATCCATAAGAACATACGCAATGTTCTGCAAATTAACAATAGGTTGATTATAGTTGGAACCAGAGAAGAGTGTTTCTGTGCTGCTCATAGTTATTAAATTGGCCCAGGCAACAACCTGAAAAAGCTGTTGGCCCAGTATGCCCGATTGAACCAGGTCAAAATGACAACATCAGCAGATATTATAATACACCCACCCACCAAACAAGGTGTGCAACACACACAAAATATCATATCTTAAACAGAATTTCCAACTCCCCCTTAAAGAGGTTTCTGTGGTGTGTTAATGGTGGTGGGTGAAGGCAATGTGACAGCAAAGGGGGCAACTATCTGGCACAATCCAGTTTGACCGTTAGGTTGAACCAGCTCAAAATGATGTTATCGGCACATTTTATAATACACCCAACCAGCGACCGACAATCAGATCACATGTGTGCACAAGCACGTACACACAAAATGCTAGTACTTAAACAGAATTTCCATATAAACCAAATCATAATAATAATAAGTGATACACCACCCACCCTCCGTGTACGTGTATTAGAGGACCAGCACAAAAAGGGATGAGCTGCAGGGTTACCAATTCGACCAGCCGGTCCGGCTTTTATAACTATGGCACAATTGCAAAGATTATAAAGCTAAGCTAGATTTATTCTTTAAATTAAGAGGCATAGTGAAACTGGAAATCAGCTTATACAACTGGGTGGGGGAAGAGTTCAAATTCTATCACATTTATTTCTAGCATATTTAATCTCATTTGAAAACCAAGTGCAGATTCACCAAAGGTTTGTTTGAGGAGCTGTATCTTGATGTCAAGTTCAGATATAATGTAGTCATGCTTCCAACCTTATTATTCTATAAGAAATTTGGTAATGATGGTGGTAGAGGCCTCCCAAGGCTTCCATCAACTTGATGTCAAGAATGCCTTTCTTCTTGGTACCTTTTCTGAGACCTGCATTTCATCTTCAATTTATGCTAGATAAACCGGAAACCCCATCCTCCCAACCACATCCAGGAAATTCCACTGACATAATTACACATCTCCATGTCAATCTTGTATATCACCCTACTCCTCCTGACCTTCTAGAATCAATACACCAGTAGCAATAAGGACATCAACTAAGTTGTATCCACTTCCCACGAAAAGCACTACAATACTCTCCAACAACCCAAGGCATGAAAGCCTTCAACCTCCTAGAACTTTAACCAAAATCTTGTACACAATGTGAACCATAGTGTAAAGGATCGGACCAGGACGATCCCTAAGTTGAATCCGAAACGAATAAAACACAAAAGTGAATTTTTTTTTAATTAATTTCAGATCGTCCGTCTCGGTCCGATCCCGAGTTGGATCGCCAATCCAACTCGGGATCGGCCGAGAACGATCCCGATCCAATCCCCGAGTTTAAACACTATGATGTGAACCAAATTAATGAGCCTAAAGTCTGATGGCCGAAACTCCATCCACCCTAGGGATAAGATAATAAAATTGGAATTTGCATCCCAAATACCTCTCTCTATAATTACAAGAAAGACCATAAGGAGATTCCCTTTTAATATATCCCAAAGATCTTATAGAAAGCTGTGGTGAAGCCGTCAAGACCAAGAGCTTTCTCGCATTCATATCTTTCAAAGAAAACAAAACATGTTCTTCATTAAAAGGGATCTCCAACTAATCAACTGACCCCTTTTAATGTATGATTTACTTTGTGTTTTATAGTTTATGCAATACATTTATGACTTTCCTTTACACTTATTGAGGTCTTTATT
>JAUPMG010283014.1:0-18213 GCA_031762675.1 Pachysandra terminalis | reverse complement strand
ACCAGACGGATCGACGGGACCGGTCGCCGGATCCGACGGACCGCCGGTCCATAACGCGGCCAATATCACGAGTAGGAACCGGACCGGTCCCGTCCGGCCGGTACGGACCGGTACTGGCCGATCCTTGAAACCAGTTTTATCACCTTGCTGAAAATTAAAAAAATTCCTCATACAACTTAGAGACACGAGAGATGTTCTTTTCATAAGAATAAATCTCATATACACCATTCCAAATGCCTTTTGTAGTTTGATGGAACGTAACATTAGCACTAGTATGTAACTCCACACTAATAAGTAGCCAACACACTAATAAGTAGCCAAGACATCGCATAATAATTGTCTTTCCATCATTCTTTAATTCCTATACAATTTTCAGGTGGAGGATCTTCAGTTACAAATTGGAGTTTTCCTTGAGCACCAATAAAGATCAGAAAAGATTGTGTACATAGGAAACAACTATCACCATTTACCTTAATTGACGTACCTTGTAAACCAACATTATCTCTTGGAGCTTGAAAGACAGATATCGTGTCATTCTCAATTGCAAAGCAACAAATCCCACTCTACCACAGTCAATCAAGCAGTCACGAACGAGATGAAAACTCTAGCATAGCACACAAAAATTAGTTTCAAATCAACTTGAATCTAATCACAACAGTTTAGCCAATTAATTGACACATACGACTAAGGTTTGATGCGACAAACCCTTCATAAATACTCAGTCACTGCATCAGCACAACAAATAACCATTAGGTTATTTGCACAAGGACGAGGGGGGATATAAGGGAGGAACGGTTCTAGGAAGAAAAAACGTTCATCCCTAGGTATGAGAAACGAGATCATAAAGGAAAGAACTAAAGGACAAAAAAAGGAACACGAAGAGAAGATAAAAACCAGACCCGCTCTGATACCATGTTAGGATCCAAGAAAGAATAAAAGAATGAGAAAAGAACACTAGATGGAGAGGATAATGTGTGATATTCACAATAGGAGATCGCACCTTAGTTTTATTTAATTGATATTGGGGGTGTAGACTAAAATACCCTTGTACATTTAAGTAACTAAGCACATAACATAAAGACAATTAAAACAGTAAACAGAAAATTATAATAATAGTAACCATTTAACATATATATTTGAGAGAGAGAGAGAGAGAGAGAGGAATAACAAGAATGAAGTGTCAAAAACAGGACAAGATACCCTCCTAAACTTTAAATTACATTAAACCTATAGATTTAAGATCTCTTTTTTCTTTACCAGTTAAGGGATGCATTCTATTAATGTAATCCAAAAGTATTACAATGAAAAATCCTTGTGTACAAGAAATATACATTGAGGATTTCTTACAAATTACCTGATACTAAAACAATTGAAAGTTTGAATTTTAGAATACTCCTTGTCAAATTCACTTTGACGAGATTCTAGCTATTCATTCTATATTTAAATAATGTTGAGTATACAACGGTAAATATACATCAGATCTTGTTTGTTGAGATAACAAGAGATAAGATGAGAATGAGAAAAGATAGTAACTGAAAAGATATACAACAACTCAGCTAATAGCCCAAGATTGTCCACAGCATAAGATTATACATACGTATTAGGTCTTTGATCACAATTAGACACTTTATCCATAACATGCCCCTGCAAGCATAACTTGTGATCTAACACTTTGAGCTTGCTGTGTAGAACAACAAGTCTCCTTGACGATAAACCTTTTGTGAACACATCTGCAATTTGATCAGTAAAGCTAATGAATCTCACATCCAAATCTTTATGAGTAAATTTATCCCTGAAAAAGTGATAATCAATTTCAATACGTTTTGGCCTAGCATGAAATAGTGGATTGGCAGTGAGATATGTCGCTCCCAATTTATCGCACCAGAGTAGGAGCTGAAAAGATAAACACCCCTAATTCTTTGAATAAAGACTGGACCCAAATAGTTTCAGCAGTAGCATTGGCTAATCCTTTGTATTATGACTCAGTGCTTGGACCCGCCTCAGTTCTTTGCTTAACAGAACCCCAAGAAATTAAATTGGGACCAAATGACAAAAAACATTAGTGGAGCATCTATATTAGGACACCCATCCCAATCAGCATTTGAAAAAGAATTTAGAACAAAAGAGGAAGACCTCTAAAAAGGTAAACCATAAGAGAGTTTGCTTTATATAACGTAATATTCGTTTCACTGTAGACCAATGAGTATCAGTAGGAGAGTGCACGAACTGGCACACTTTGTTAACTGGAAATGCTATCTCAAGTCTAGCGAAAGAAAATATATCATAATGCCCCAACTATACTTCGATACTCCACTGGATTAGATAAAGGTTCACCTTGATAACGAGAGAGTTGAAGACCTGTGGCCAAAGGAGATGAGCATGGCTTTGCACCTTCCATTTTAGCACACCGAAGAAGATCCAAACTATTTTTTGTTGATTGAGAAAAATAGTATTGTTGGTGTATGACACTTCAACACCAAGGAAATAGTGAAGAGGACCTAAGTCCTTAAGAGCAAATTCACGGCCAAGTTGATTGAGTAGAGATGAAAGAAAAGCATCACTATTGCTGGTGAAGATAATGTTATCCACATAAACCAAAAGATAAGCAACCATATTTAATTCAAGATAGATGAACAACGATGTGTCTAACCGAGTATTGCTGAAGCCAACTTTGCATAAAGTATTTATTTTAATCTTGTGTACAATGCTCTTGGAGCTTGTTTAAGACCGTAAAAGGCCTTATAAAGCTTATAGACATGAGAAGGAAATTTTGAGTCAATAAAATCAGGAGGTTGACTTATATAGACAACTTCATCTAAATATCCATGAAGAAAAGCATTGGAAACGCCAAACTGACAAATGGTCCAACCTTTTGAAGTGGCAATTGAAAGAACCGATCGAATTGTAACCGGTTTGATAACTAGACTAAATGTATCATCATAATCAAGGTCATGTTGTTGTGTATATGCTTTTACCACTAAGAGAGCTTTGTGTCATTCAATGCTACCATCGGATCGTTGTTTTAGACGAAATACCCATTTACATCCTGCAATGTGCATGTCTGAAGAGCAACGAACAAGACTCCAAGTGCCATTGCGAAGCAAGGCGTTTATTCATCCACCATGGCGGCTCTCCAATTTGAATCTTTATTGGCTTGAGAAAAACACGTTGGTTCTGATGAAGAAGCATAAGTCAATAACGCCTGAGGATTAGGATAACAAGAAGCCGTAAAGATGCATGGTGTACACATGCCATCCTTTGATCTATTTATCATGGGATGCTTATTTGTCGCATGATTATGATCATTGGCTGAAGAAGATCCTCCCAAATCAGCAATGAGATCAATATTTAGTTGAGATAAAATATAATCTGGCGGAATTGCAATTCTAACAAAACCAGTTTGAATCCCAGACGTATATGGTTACACAACGAAGAAATATTTGGATTCCATAAATCTCGAGTTTGTTGCTTGATCAGAACCCATTGGATACTTCGAAGATATTTGGGCTTTGACAACAATCTAGAATGAGCTCAACAATGTGAAGTAGGCCCCATTGATTCATTTGGACCATGTTGGTTGTGTATGGAGATCATTGAAGAGAGAAAACCGCCATTTCATGGCATAGACTGAGTGATAGTGTTGATTTCTACTTGAAAGGAAAAGCTCATTTCATCAAAACAACATGTCGTGATATATAGAGTCGACCCGAGCATAAATCCAAGCACTTATAACCTTTGTGAGATCCACTATAACCCAGAAAAATACATTCTTTGGATTTGAATTGTAGCTTTTGATTAAAGAAATTTTCAACTTGATGCTTGAAATTAATGAAAATTTGCAAGACATCAGACTTTAGACGGAATGGAAAAATCCAAGTAAATTTAGTAAAATCATCCAAGAAATGTACATAGTAATGATAACCATGAACTGAAACTATTGAGGCTGTTTCCCATACATCATAATAAAGCAACTCTAATGTCCTAGTGGTCTTAGAGAAAGATAACCATGAACTGAAACTATTGAGGTTGTTTACCATACATCAGAATAAAGCAACTCTATTGGCCTAGTCTTTGATAAAGATTGTAGAAATGGAAGCCTATGACTTTTTCCAAGTTGGCAGGCTTAGCAAAAGCCAGGCAAGTTATTGAAAGTAGGCAACTTATTCTTGGAGATTACTGTCTGAACTGTACAGAATGCAGGATTGCCAAGCCTTTGATGCCAAAGATCAATAGACACTCTTTCACCAGTAAGAGCACATCGATTAGATGAAGTAGGTAGACACTTCTGAGTCATTGGAAATTAATAGAGTCCATTTCTAACTAGCCTTTAAGAAGAGGTTTCCCCGTTGTTTTGTCCTTGAGGACACAACCAGAAGCATTAAATTCAACAATAACATTGTTGTCAGTACTGAATTTACTAACACAAAGAAGGTGATTCGTGATTCATGGGACATGAAGAATGTCAAACAGCTTAAAATTTTCATTCTTCGAAGATAGCATAGAAGAACCAATATGCTTTATAGAAAAACTTGTGTCATTACCAACTTGAACATAATCTGGACCATTGTAGTCATTGCGAATGGTGAGATTGTTGAAATGATAAGTAATGTGGTTTATTGCTCCAGAATCAGGATATCAGTTTGGATCCAACTGTGTAGGAGATAGCCTATCATGGAAGCAAGAGTAGCTAGATTATCATTCTGATAAGAAAGATTATATCGTTGATCGCATATCATAGCAGACTGACCAAGACGCTGACACAATTGACATATTGTGCAAGAAGGCGGTCTTTCATAAGAACGAGATGATCTTGATAATAGCAGCTTGTCCTGAACGACCAATGCCACAATCACAAAAGTTACCTTTGCCACGTCTACCGATGGGTTTGGGTTCCTAAAGAACGAGAACCATCTCCATGTGGAGCATTAGAATTTGAAGAATTGCGAGTGACAACATGAACAAATGCTGGATTGGGATCGACTAAGGTAGAATGATGATGTTCAAGGTGTGCTCTTGATAGGTAGATTCCTAGAAGGAGAACCATATCCATGTGGAGCATTAGAATTTGAAGAATTGTGAGTGGCAGCATGAACAAATGCACGATTGGGATTGACAAAGGTAAAATGATATTGTTCAAGGCGTACTTCTTGATTAAAAGAAGATCATATCGAAACTCAACATTAATTGAGTTGGTTTGAGTAGTCATAGTAGTCACAAAAAACTCATACTCGGGCCCTAAACTAGCTAAAAGATATAGAATTAGGTGTTCATCACTAACATTTTGACCTACCGCGTACAAACTATCAACAGTTCCTATGGCTTTTTGTAAATAATCAGCCATGGTCATGGATCTCTTCTTTAGGGTTTGTAGTTGCATACGCAGTTGCATAACTCTAGCTCTTGATTGAGAAGAATACATGCGTTCATGGCTTTTTGTAAATAATCAGCCATGGTCATGGATTTCTTTAGGGTTTGTAGTTGCATACGCAGTTGCATAACTCTAGCTCTTGATTGAGAAGAATACATGCGTTCAGGGCTTTGCCAAACATCTTTGGCAGTAGGAAGTCCAAGAAAGATCCAAAATGATTGTGTCCATAGGAAAAAACTATCGTCATTTAACTTAATTGACATACCTTGCAAACCAGCATTATCTCTTGGAGCTTGAAAGATAGATATCGTGTCATTCTCAATTGCAATGTAGCAAATCCCACTCTATCACAGTCAATCAAGCAACCACAAACTAGATGAAAACTCCAGCATAGCACACACATATCAGCTTCAAATCAACTTGAATCTAATCACAATCATTTAGCCAATTAATTGACACATACGACTAAGGTTTGATGCCACAAGCCCTTCATAAATACTCAGTCATTGCAATAGCACAACAAATAACCATTAGGTTATTCGCACAAGGACGTGGGGGGATATAAGGGAGGAACCATTTCTAGGGAAAAAACGTTCATCCCTATGTATGAGAAACGAGATCATAAAGGAAAGAACTGAAGGATAAGAAAAAAAACACGAGGAGAAGATAAAAACCAGACTCGCTCTGATACCATGTTAGGATCTAGAAAAGAATAAAAGAATGAGAAAAAAACACTATATGGAGAAAGTGTGATATTCACAATAGGAGATCATATCTTAGTTTTATTTAATTGATATCAGGGGTATTGACTAAAATACCCCTGTACACTTAAGTAACTAAACACATAACATAAAGAAAATTAAAACAGTAAACAGTAAATTACAATAATAGTAACCATTTAGCATTTATATTTGAGAGAGAGAGAGAGAGAGAGAGAGAGAGAGGAGCAACAAGAATGAAGTGTCAAAAACAGGAGAAGATACCCTCCTAAACTTTAAATTACATTAAACTTTTAGATTTAAGATCTCTTATTTCTTTACCAGCAAAGGGATGCATTCCATTAATGTAATAAAAAAGTATTACAATGAAAAATCCTTATGTGCAAGAAATATACATTGAGGATTTCTTACAAATTACCTGATACTAAAATAGTTGAAAGTTTGGATTTTAGAATACTCGTCAAATTCACTTTGACGAGATTCTAGCTATTCATTCTATATTTAAATAATGCTGAGTTTACAACAATTAATATACATCAGATCTTGTTTGTTGAGATAACAAGAGATAAGATGAGAATGACAAAAGATAGTAACATAAAAGATATACAATAACTCAGCTAAACACCTAAGATTATCCACAACATAAAATTATACCCACGTATTGGGTCTTTGATCACAATTAGACACTTTATCCATAACATGCCCCGCAAGCTGAACGTGTGATCTAACACTTTGAGCTTGCTGTGTAGAACAACAAATCTCCTTGACGATAAACCTTTTGTGAACACATCTGCAATTTGATCAGTTGAGCTAATGAATCTTACATCCAAATCTTTACGAGTAACTTTATCCCAAAAATAAAGTATAACTTACCTTTCCAAAAAAAAAATAAACTTTATCCTTGAAGAAGTGATAATCAATCTCAACATTTTTGACCTAGCATGAAATAGTGGATTGGCAGTGAAATATGTCGCACCCAATTTGGTGCACCAGAGTAGGAGCTGAAAAGAGAAACACCCCTAATTCTTTGAATAAAGATTGGACCCAAATAATTTCAGTAGTAGCATTGGCTAATTCTTTGTATTCTGACTCAGTGCTTGAACGTGCAACATTTCTTTATTTAACGGAACCCCAAGAAATTAAATTGGGACCAAAGTAAAGACAAAAAACACTAGTGAAGCATCTATCATCAGGACACCCAACCCAATTAGCATTTGAAAAAGAATTTTGAACAAAAGAGGAAGACTTCTAAAACAATAAACCATTAGAGAGAATTTGCTTTATATAATGTAATATTCATTTTACTGCAGACCAATGAGTATCAGTAAGAGAGTGCATGAATTGGCACACTTTTTTAACTGAAAATGCTATGTCAAGTATGGTGAAATAAAAGATATTGTAATGCCCCAACTATACTTCGATACTCCACAGAATCAGATAAAGATCCCCCTTGATAACGAGAGAGTTGAAGACCTGTGGCCATAGGAGATGAGCATGGCTTTGCACCTTCCATTTTAGCACGCTGAAGAAGATCCAAAATATATTTTTATTGATTTAGAAAAATACATTGTTGGTGTATGTCATTTCCACACTACGGAAATAGTGAAGAGGACTTAAGTCCTTAAGAGAAAATTCATAGTTAAGTTGATTGAGTAGAGATGAAAGAAAAGCATCATTATTGCTGGTGAAGATAATGTCATCCACAAACCAAAAGATAAGCAACCACATTTGATTCGCGATAAATGAACAACGATGTGTCTAACCGAGCACTGATGAAGCTAACTTCGCATAAAGTATTTTTTTAATCTTGAGTACCAGGCTCTTGGAGCTTATTTGAGACCGTAAATAGACTTATTAAGCTTACAGACATGAGTAGAAAATTTTGAGTCAATACAATCAGGAGGCTGACTCATATAGACAACTTCATCTAAATATCCATGAAGAAAAGTATTGGAAACGTCAAAAGTCTATGCTATGAAATGGAAGTTTTCTCTCTCCAATGATCTCCATACACAACCAACATGGTCCGAACGAATCAATGGGGTCTACTTCACTTTGTTGGGCTCATTCTAGATCATTGTCAAAACCCATGCAACCAAGGTCGTCCAATACATCTCTAATGCCACCTCATCAATGGATAAGCAAACATCTTCGAAGTATCCAATGGGTTCTGATCAAGCAACAAAATCTTGAGATTTTTGGAATCCAAATATCTCTTCCTTGTGTAACCATATATCGTTTGGGATTCAAACGAGTTTAGTTAGAATTGCAATTCTATAAGATTATATTTTATCTCAACTAACTATGTTCATTGCTAATTTGGGGAGATCTTCTTCAGCCAACGATCACAATCATGCGACAAATAAGCATCCCATGATAAATATATCAAAGGATGGTATCCGTACACCATGTATCTTTACGGCTTCTCGTTATCCTATTCCTCAGGCGTTATTGACTTATGCTTCTTCATCAGTACCATGTTTTTCTCAAGACAATAAAGATTCAAATTGGAGAGCCACCATGGTGGATGAAATAAACGCTCTGCTTCGCAATGGCACTTGGTGTCTTATTCCTTGCACTTCAGACATGCACATTGTAAGATGTAAATGGGTATTTCGTCGGAAGCAACGATCCGATGGTAGCATTGAATGACACAAAGCTATCTTAGCGGCAAAAGAATATACACAATACGGCCTTGGTTATGACGATACATTCAGTCCAGTTGTCGAACCGGATAATGTTGATTTCTGCTCGAAAGGGAAAACTCATTTCATCAAAATTAACATACCGTGATATATAGAGTCGACCCGAGCACTTGTAACATTTGTGAGAGCCACTATAACTCAGAAAAACACATTCTTTGGATTTGAATTGTAGCTTATGAGAATTGTATGGCCTAAGGTATGGATAGCAAGCACAACCAAATACTTTTAGAAATCTATAATCTGTAAGTATAACCAAATAATTTATGAAATGGGCTTTGACCCTCAAGGACGGATGTCAGAATCCGATTAATAAGAAAACATCAGTCTCAAAGCCTCAGTTCAATATTTCATGGGCATAGAAGCCCGTGTTAATAAACTTAGGCCAGTTTCAACAATGTGCCTATGCTTGTGTTCAACAGATCCATTTTGTTCATGTGTGTGATGACATAACACACGATGCTGGATGCCTTGGTAAATTAAAAATTTTTGTACTAAACAAAATTTACCTCTCCAATCAAATTGAAAAGCCTTGATTTTCTAATTAAAAAAATTTTCAACTTGATGCTTGAAATTAATGAAAATTTGCAAGACATCAGACTTTAATGTAATGGAAAAATCCATGTAAATTTTAATAAATCATCGAAGAAATGCACATATAAACATTAGTCATGAACTGAAACTATTAGGGCTAGTTCCTATACATCAAAATAAAGCAACTCTAATGGCCTAGTGGTCTTAGAGAAAGACCGTAGCAATGGAAGCCAACTTTTGCCAAGTTAACAAGCTGAACAAAAGCCAGGTAAGTTATTGAAAGCAGGCAACTTATTCTTGGAGATTACTATTTGAACCGTATGGAATGCAAGATGCCAAGCCTTTGATGCCAAAGATCAACAAACACTCTTTCACTTGTAAGATCACATCGAGTAGATGAAGTAGGTAGGCACTTTTGAGTCACTGAAAATTGATAGAGCCCATCTCTAATCCAACCTTTCAGAAGAGGTTTCCCCATTGTTTTGTCCTTGAGGATATAGCCAAATGCATTAAATTCAACAATAACAATATTGTCAGTACTGAATTTACTGACAGAAAGAAGGTCCTTCATGATTTGTGGGACATGAAGAATATCAAATAGCTTAAAATTTTCATTATTCGAAGATAGCATATAAGAAACAATATGCTTTATAGACAAACCTGTGCCATTACCAACTCGAACATGATCTAGACCATTGTAGTCATTGCGAATGGTGAGATTGTTGAAATCATAAGTAATGTGGTTTATTACTCTAGAATCAGGATACCAGTTTGGATCCAACTGTGTATGAGATAGTTTATCATGACAGCAAGAGTAGTTGGATTATCATTCTGATAAGAATGATTATATTGTTAATAGCATGTCACAGCAGACTGACAAGGACGTTGACATAATTGGCATATTGTGTAAGAAGACAATCTTTCATAAGAATGAGTTGATCCTAATATAGCAACTTGTCCTGAGCGGCCAATGCCTTGACCATGAAAATTACTTGTGCCACATCTACCAGATGGTTTTAGGTTCCTAGAACGAGAACCATCTCCATGTGGAGCATTAGAATTTGAAGAATTGCTAGTGGTAACATGAACAAATGCAGGATTGGGATTGACTAAGGTAGAATGATGCTGTTCAAGGTGTACTTCGTGATTAAAAAGAAGATCACATAGAAACTCAACATTAATTGAGTCGGTTCGAGTAGTCATAGGAGTCACAAAAGACTCGTACTCGCCTAAACCAGCTAAAAGATATAGAATCAGATCTTCATCACTAACATTTTGACATGCTGCTGACAAACTATCAGTCAACCTCCGTTTTTGTTCTGCTCACGTTTACGGTTTTTGGATTTTGACAGGATTGAAAAAATCTTACCACACAGTACAGACTCACCTGAGCTTTGCTTTGGGCGCTTCCTATTTTTGATGAGTTTTTTCTTTCCTTTATTACATGAAAGGTTATTAAATTTTTTTTGCTTAGGACGCTTCCATTCATGTTCAAATGGAGAAATATGCTTAGCATCTAATAGTGTTCCTACGTAGCTTAAGCGGTTATTTAGATCAAAGGAAGAAGATGCTATTGAATTTAGGAAGTATATTCGAACATACAATAATAGCTACGCATTTACATCATTTGGAGTAATATATGATAGAGAGCTTTGCAAAAGAAACAAAGGTGTGTACACATTTAAGGTAAAAGGACAAATCAATCACTATATCAATGAGTTGTTACCTACAGATGGTCATACATCACATTTACAGCTATATTTTTTTGAAACGGATCATGAAGTGGAAAATAGAATGTACATGTCATCAAAGCTTAATGGAAGAATTATAGAAAAGCTAGTGGATATCTTCTCAGTCAATCCATATTACTTATTCTTTAAACGACTAAAGATATGCTTGCGCTTGATAACTAATGAATTGTTATAAAAAACAATAATGGTTTAGATCAAAGAATATATAGTGCATCATCAGAGTCACAAGTTGTAGGTATCTGGTTAGAAGACCAAAATAGTGAAGGACAAGGTGAACGTGATATTATGGTATATAATCGTCATGGACATAGCCATAATGTACAACATTATTTTGGATGCTATGATCCATTACAATATCCATTTTTGTTTCCTCATGGTGACACTGGTTAGCACAAAGGAATCAGGAAAAACAACTAAAGAAGAGAAAATCACAATTTTGAACGACAAGTAGATATCATCCCTTCCCAAATAACACCAACTACCGAGTTAATACAAAAAGAAACAGAAGGTACGTACTAAAGTTGACAGATTCCTTTACTATCATGTAGATAAAAAATTGAATTCTCGTGTATAACACATTGTTTCACATTTTCAACTACACAAAGTATCATAACAAAACGAGATATTGTTTCTTACCGTGGGTACTATTGCTACAAGTTACAAATAAGAGAGGATGACAACTCAATTTTGTTACAATCTGGTCGTTTACTACAACAATACGTAGTTGACATGTATATGAAGTTGGAGACTTCTTGATTAGACTTCTTTCAAAAAAAGCAAAATCAAATCCGGGCCAATATATACCATTGAATTATTGATAGTGCTGCAACAGGAGAAAGTCGTGCTTTTAGACTTGGTAAAATAATTATCTAACCAGCATCATTCATAGGAGGTCCTCGAGTTATATGTCGTAGATATTTAGATGCTATGGCATTAGTTCAAAAGTTCGGAAAATCAAACTTATTTCTAACCATGACATGCAACCCTGGGTGGACGGAAATAAGAAGAGAACTAAAGCCAAGAGAAGAAGCTCAAAACAGACTAGATTTGATTACCCGAGTGTTTAGAGAAAAATTGCAAGAATTAAAAGATCTACTTTTGAAGAAACATTTTTTTGGACGAGTTACTGCATATGTCTATGTTATCGAGTTCCAAAAGAGAGGTCTACGACATGTTCACTTCCTACTTATAATGGAATC
The DNA here is from genome assembly GCA_031762675.1 of Pachysandra terminalis. Classification (NCBI taxonomy): domain Eukaryota; kingdom Viridiplantae; phylum Streptophyta; class Magnoliopsida; order Buxales; family Buxaceae; genus Pachysandra; species Pachysandra terminalis. The sequence continues at coordinate 5,940 of JAUPMG010283014.1, read as the reverse complement.
CACGTATAAAGTGAAGACACTAGATACCTATGATAGATATGTTTGTGCAGAGCTCCTTAACAAGAATGAGAATCCTCACTTGTACAAATTAGTAGTGAAACACATGATGCATGGACCTTGTGGTGAATTAAATCCAAAAAATGTATACATGCAAAAAATCCACCAATGTAAAAACCACTACCCAAGAGAATTTTGCTGCACTATAACACAAGAAAAAAATTCATATCCAAGATATAGAAGACATGACACGGGTGACAGAGTCAAAGTACAGGGTGCATATTTGGACAATAGGTGGGTTGTGCCATACAATCTATACTTGCTTGCAAAATTTGACTGTCACGTGAATGTAAAAATATGTTCTATAATCAAAGCAATTAAATACCTGTACAAGTATATCTATAAAGGAAATGATCGAGTAGCATTCCATGTAATTGGTGAAAAAAACAATTATGATTTTGATGAAATTGAGCAATATGAAAGTGCAAGATGGATTCCACCTCCAGAAGCAATGTAGAGAATTTGCAAATTTTTCCTAAATAAATAACATCTATCTGTCAAGAGTTTACAATTACATTTAGAAAATAAGCACATAGTGTTATTTCAAAATAATGATTCTCTCTCTAATGTTATATCTAATAATGGTGCATCAAAGACAATGTTAACGGAGTACTTTAGCACCAACCAAAGCACCACAAAAGCAAGGAAATATCTATATAAAGAGTTTCCTAAACACTTTGTGTGGAATAGAGATAAGAAGTATTGGAGTGAAAGAAAAAAAGACTTTGTCATTAGGAGAATTGTTTCTGTAAATCCAACTGAAGGTGAAAGATATTATTTAAGATTATTACTCAATTACATTAGAGGTGCAACATCATTCAAAGATCTAAGGATTGTAGAAGGAGTTGAGATCTCATCATGTAGGGAATCTGCTCAACGTCGTGGTGTACTTGAATCTAACACTAGCATAGACGATTGCCTACGTGAGGCATCATTATATCAAATGCTATATGCCTTACAAAAGCTTTTTACTACAATATTAGTATATTGTAATCTATCAAATCCTAAATTGTTGTTAGAAAAGTACGGACAAACTATGTTTGAAGACTATAGTCACTTAATACCATCAGAATAAAATATCAGAATCAAGCTTTTACAAAATACCAATTAAATTCTTGAATCAATGCAAGAATGTATCGACGACTTTGGTTTAAATGACTTAAACAGTAATACCATTGAAGAACAAACTGGATTTAAAGAACTTGACGATGAACGACATATTGAAGTGTCAGAACAAGATGAACACCTAATATTGACACTAAATGATGAACAAAAATAAGTAATATGACACTATACTAAACTGAGTACATGCTAACAAATCTGGAGCTTTTTTCATTAGTGGTTCTACTAGAACTGGGAAAACATACTTATATTGGGCTCTCCTTGCGAGCTTAAGATCAAAAGGATACAATGCTTTAGCAACCGCAACTTTCTGTCTAGCGGCATCTTTATTGTCTAGAGATCGAACAACCCATTCACGATTTAAGATATCAATCAATATTGAAGAAGCGACATCATGTAACATAAGCAAACAAGATAGTACAGCACAATTGCTTCGTGAAGCAAAGATTATTATATGGGATGAAGCTTCAATGGCAAAGAAATAGGCAATTGAAGCATCTGATGAAACATTACAAGATATTAATGATAGTCATCAACCATTTGGAGGAAAAGTCGTCGTACTTGAAGGTAATTTGTGCCAAGTCCTTCCAGTCGTTCCACATAGAAAAAAAAAGAAGCTGCAATCAATACTAGCTTGGTGAAATCAAAATTATGGCAAATGTTAGAAAAGCTAAATTTGACTAAAAACATGAGGCTAGTATTAGATCTATCATTCAGGGAATTCCTATTACGAGTTGGAAATGGAATAGAAAAGCATCCTATTGATGATAGGATACGCATTCCAAAATGTATGGTCATCCGATATGAAGATGAGATTAGATCAATGAACACTTAAGTTGAAACAATATTCCAAAATTTGGAACATAACGCCTTTGATTCACAATTTATAACGAATAGAGCGATACTAACACCTAAAAATGATTTTGTTGATGAAATAAATAGTTTACTCATTGACCAATTTCCAGGAACCGCTATCACTTACTACAGCTTTGACTCTCCAATAGATGACAAAGAACAAACTCAACAAGAAGATTTTTTAAATAATTTGACTCCAAATGAATTGCCTCCACATCAACCAACTTTAAAAAAGAAAAAAAATTGTCCAATAATACTACTAAGAAAGATTGATCCATCAGAAGGATTATGTAATGGTACTCGGTTAGTTTGTTTTGACTTCAAACCGAATGTTATCAATGCCGAAATTGCTGTTGGCCAATATTGTGGAGAGCAAGCATTCATCCCTAGGATACCTCTTCAACTTGCAGAAAATGATAGATATTCATTTATGTTCAAAAGAAAGCAATTTCCTATTCGCTTAAGCTTTGCAATGACAATTAATAAAGTACAAGGACAAACATTAGAATATGTTGGCATATATTTACCCCAACTAGTCTTCTCTCATGGCCAGTTATACGTTGCCTTATCAAGAGGGAAAAATTGCCAATACTATAAAAATATTAATCAAACCACAACCAAGTGATAGCTTTGAAGATGCATACACGCAAAACATTGTTTATCAAGAAATTTTAACATTTGCAAGTTCTACATGAATATATTTACTTTCAACAATACAAACTTTGTAGCATATATATCATTGGTACTTTTGTAATTCCAAGCATATTTTCTTTTTCATGCTCTATCACACAAAAGTGCATATTATTTTGTGAATAATCAATATTTGTAACTTTAATATTGTTATTTTCACAGGCTGAAAATCATGGTCAGAACGTGTAAACTTATTTTCGAAATAAATAACCACACCAAAAACTGGACAGCAAAAATACGCGTTGATGAGAAGTTCTTAGTGCGGAAATCAAATGACACTGCAACCAAATATCAAAGGCTAATATTTAGCGGCCAAACGGTAAGAGTACTTTATAAGATTCTATAGAAATTAAAATGCTAAAATAACTCCTTAATTTTTAGTAAATAACACTTTGCTGTACAAAATTGATGTACAAGGAAATCGAGTTCAAGCAACGATATTTGAAAATGACTTTGCACTGTTTGATAATACTCTGACTCTTCTTAAAGATTACTATATATCAAATGATTTTGTGAAAGTGATCAAACCAATGTTCCAAATTGTTGTGAACAACTTCCAATGGATTATAAATAGTCGCACTAGAGTTGAGGAAGTTGAAGATCAAAACTTAGACTTGAGAGATGGTACATGCAGTTTTGTTCCTTTTCATCAATTTGAGAATCACATGGGCTCAATGACACAACTTGGTAAAATTCGCTATGCATTAAACCATTTAATTCTTTTTTAACACATTAATATATCGTTTCAAATGTATTTAATTAACTAAATATAATTTTTGACAATGTAGATGTACTTGGAATAGCAATAGATATGTTTCCAGCAAAGATAATATACAAAAGAGACAATACTTTAAGAGTTCAAGAACTTGTCCTGATAGATCAAAAGTATGCTTTCTTAACACAAAAAAATATTATATAACATCCTTTATGATATAACTGCATTAAACATGGTAATCATATTCACTTCAGAATGAAGCCTATCGTTTTATCAATGTGAGATCAGTTCATAGAGAATAAATGTGCGGCCATAGCTAAAATAATAGATACAAAACCAGTTGTTGTTGCTAAGCATGTCAAAGTACTTGCATTTAATGGTAATTATCTATAACTTATTTACTTATATATAGTACTTCAAAAAATATTGTTCTTGGTAAAATATAACTTAAGAAATAATAATAATAATAATAATAATAATAACCATTAAGTTTATGGTTGCAGGCTGCTCACTATCAACAAAGGGATCAAGCTATTTTTTAATCAATCATGACATTGCCCAAGCCAGAGAACTAAAATCATGGTAAGAAAAATCATAGTTTGCTATATATATATATATATATACAAATTTATTTATTAATGTTACTCTAATTCAATTTCAATAATCTTCTTCCTTACAAGTGTGTTAACGAGAAACTTCCGAATGACATAAAAGAGAATAAACTATATATACCAAAAGAATTTCCCTCAAGCTCATCCATACCTGCAACAATGGTTAATATCATTGACATTCCATATCCATTGGACATGGTAATATCTTCATATAACATAAATGTGAAAGCATTACAAAATATTACCTCATTCCAAAACAAATGACATATTTTTTTTGTTTATTAACATGGTAGAATGCAAGCTGGAAAGCAAGAGCATCAATTTCAATCAAAGGCTTTGAACAAAAATTATAGTATATGAGTTGTAGCAAATGTTATCGTGGAACAGATACAGAGCATGGGAAATTATTTGACTGTGTAAACTGCAATCGTGAAAATGTTACTGCAGAACCAAGGTATAAAAAATATCTGATTTAATAATCACAAACTTTAGAGACATGATTTTTAAAATTTTTTACATTGGAAATATAGATGTGGTGTTGAAGCTTTGCTAGAAGATGCAACTGGAGAAACCACTACAACCTTCTTCGCAGGAAAAGCCAAAAAAATCACTACATGCACAGCAATAGAAATAATGCAATTGGCTGTTGGGGTATGAATACACTAAACTATTACTATCACTATTAATAGCAAAAACTGCAATTATATCATATCATAACAAACCAACTATTAACAAAAACAGGGTCGAAAAGAAGAAATTAGGACACGTGCTGAATTATTTCTAAAAGATCAATACATGGTTACAATTAAAGCATACTAATACATCCGCGGACAGACCATAAAACACAAGTTGAACGTTGTGTCAATGGATGAAATCTCACCAGAACGAGTATTTACCGGTTTTGTGATAAACAAGTTGAGGGGGAAAAAAAAAGAAAAAGAAATGTTATGTATTTGCACTTACGCTACAAAAAACTTACTTTTTGGCTTTCAGCTTGTGTAAATATTATGTATTTATGTTGCTTTTGTAAATGTTTGTTAGTTTATTGGCTATGTTTATATACATACTTTTGTATATATCTTACCTATGAATGGATGATAGTAAAAGCTTTCCTAAACAAGTTCGTTAGTTCATTACTATACGTATGATAAATGCTTGCTTTCTTAATTGTGAATTTCTTCTTTCTCTGTGTCGCATATTCTATCATAAACATGCCTACGTTTTCTCCTCAATCCTTTGTAAATGATCCTCACTCACACTGTCTATTCATTTTTTAGGTCATGCACGCAAAGTATATTGTTGTCTTACAACCCATGTGCACTTTTAACATGATACCTGCATATAACATTGTTTACGCCTTCTAAGGCAATAAGAAAATACTTCATTAACTGCATGTATTTTTTAAGAAATTAAGAAAGATAGAAGATTCATTAACTACATTTGTTCTTGACAGCATTATACAAAAACTCTAGTGCAATTCCCCAAAAGCCAATATATAGTATTTATTTCACAAAAGATATGTATTATACTATTGTGAGTTCCGCAACGAGGATTAAGGTCCATGAGCTCAGAAACATAATTTTGGAGTATAGTGATCGTATTAATTATAAATAATGTAGCAAATAAACTCTTGATTAAGTCAATCTTTAATAATGTTGAATTGGAGTAAAAAACATCTCTATATGCAGTTTGCTTCTATGAAAATAGCCAGTGGCCATATTTTGCTATTCCTCTATCAGCCATCAAAGTGGGACAAGAGCTTCATGGATGGCTCGGAGCATCTAACCAACACTGACCCTATGTAACGACCTAAACTCTTTATTTAGGATTTCACCTTTTAATTATTTAATTTTCTGTATTTAATTGGTATTTAAATTCATGTGTTAGTTA
>JAUPMG010283005.1:0-18214 GCA_031762675.1 Pachysandra terminalis | reverse complement strand
TTGTTGTGATCCACCACTCTCCTTTGAGGAAGTGAAGGTGATGTCTCTAGTCCTTGATGGACCATATCGGGTCTATTGGATTCGGGACGTTACAAGTTGGTCCTTAATCTCGGTGATTGGTGATATTAACCTAATTATTTGGATAAATTAGGCTACTAATCCTAATTAGTTAAGGATCAAGGATCGGGTCATTACAGGTTCAATCCAACCCCCTTTAATATCAATTAAATCCTAAGGTTTAAAATAGCATTAATTACCATTTAATCATTAAATTAAATGGTAGGGTCAGGGTCACTACATTCTCCCCCCTTTAGGATATTTTGTCCTCGAAATTTAATACATACCTCGATTATCGAATAGCATCGGGTATCACTTCCGAATCTTCGATTCTAGTTCCTAAGAAGCCTCTGCTTCATCGTGATGATTCCATTGTACTTTTACCAAGGGAATGGTCTTTGTCCTCAGTTTCTGCTCCTTCCGGTCCATAATTCTTACCGGTACTTCTTCATATGTCGCGTCGTCTCTGATTGGTAAATCAGTCCAGTCAATGATGTGCGTAGGATCTGGCTCATACTTCCTTAGCATAGAGACGTGGAAGACATTGTGGATTGCTCCCAACTGATATGGAAAGGCTAGACGATATGCCAGCTTACTAATGCGTTCTAATACCTCAAAGGGTCCAACAAAGCGAGGTGCTAACTTCCCTTTCTTCCCAAATCTCATAACACCCTTCATTAGTAAAACCCTTAAGAACACGTGATCACCCACTACAAACTCTAGCTCTCTTCTTCTACGATCTGCGTAGCTTTTCTGTCGACTTTGAGCTGCTAGAAGTCTCTTCCTGATGATTTTCACCTTTTCAGTCGTCTCTTGGATAGTTTCAGGTCCAAGTAAACTACTCTCGTCACTTCAGTTCGACATGCGGGCGATCTACACGGCCTTCCATACAAAGCCTCAAATGGTGTCATCCCAATACTCGACTAATAGCTGTTATTATAGGAAACTTCTACCAACGGAAGGTGGTCACTCCAGTTCCGTTTGAAATCTAAAACACATTCCGTAGAATATCTTCCAGTATCTGATTGACCCTTTCGGTCTGTCCATCTGTCTGTGGGTGGAATGCAGGGCTGAAATTATGTACCCAAAGCCTTCTGTAAACTCACCCAAAACTCTTATGTGAATCTGGTATCTCTATTTGACACGATGCTAACCGGCATCCTATGTAGTCTTATGATTTCTCTGACATAAAGTCGAGCCAATTCATCTCTAGAGGCTGTGACCTTCACTGGCAAGAAGTGAGCGGATTTTTTCAGTCTATCCACAATCACCCAAATAGAATCACTTCCCCCTCTTGACTTGGGCAACCCGACTATGAAGTCCATAGTCACATGCTCCCATTTCCATTTTGCAATGGGTAATGGTTGAAGTAATCCAGCTGTTCGTTCAGCCTTGACTTGCTGACATGTAAGGCATCGAGCCACAAACTGTGCTACATCTCTCTTTGAATAAATTAGAATATCGTCCACAAATATCACCACGAAACTATCCAAGTATGGTCTGAACACCTTATGCATCATGTCCATAAAAGTGGCTGGGGAGTTAGTCAATCCAAACGGCATTACCACAAATTCGTAATGACCGTACCTCGTCCTGAAAGTTGTTTTCTGTATTTCGCTAGCTCTAATCCTTAACTGGTGATAACCCGATCTCAAATCTATCTTGGAGAAGTAGCGGGCTCCTCTTAGCTGATCAAATAAGTCATCTATCTTTGGTAAGGGGTACTTAATCTTGATCGTGGCTCTATTCAACTGCATGTAATCGATGCATAGTATCATCGACCTGTCCTTCTTCTTTACAAACAATACCGGTGCTCCCCACGGCGAAACACTTGGTCTAATAAATCCCATCTTCATCAGCTCTTCTAGTTATTCCTTGAGTTCTTTCAACTCTACCGATGCCATACGATACGTGGCCAGCGATATGGGTGTAGTACCTGGCATCAGCTCTATATAGAATTCCACTTCTCTTACAGATGGCAATCCAGGTATTTCTTGGAATACTTGGGCGAATTCCCTTACTACCGGAATCTCTTCTAAAGGTTCTCCCTTATTTCCATCCAGTAGACCCAACAATTTCATTTGGTATTTATCCTTCACCTTCCCAACACTTTGATACTTTCCCCTCCAGGAATCTCGAAAACAACTTCCTTCTCGAAACACCTCACCCTGGCATAATAGGCTGACAACCAATCCATACCAAGTATAACATCGAAGTCCGACATGGTCAGTACTACCAAGTCAGCTTCTAAGTTATGGTCTCCTACTCTTATCACACAATCTAAACAGATCTTGTCATGTGTAACCGTCCCTCCAACCGGATTAGTGATATGCAATGGGTTCCTCATGGGTGTGTTAATGCCTAATGCACACATAAACTTTGCAGATATGAAAGAATGTGTAGCACCCAAATCAAATAAGACACTAACAGGAGAATGAAAGATAGTAAGGTTACCTTCCACTACAACATTAGTGGCCAAGTCATCCCCTTGAATGGTTCCGTCTGTTAAAGCATGCACTTGTCCTTCTAGCTGTGGTCGAGGGTCTACTCTCTATCCTGAGCGTTCTGCCCGGATTCTTTCTCTGCATTCCCTCTTGATATGTCCCGGTTTGCCTCAGTAATAGCAGGTCATTGGGACTCGCTGCTAGACAAACAGAGCAGCAATCGGTGCTCCTGCAACAACTGTTGGTCTGGCTTCTACCCTCCTAGGGTGATCCTATGTCCTAGTCCTCTTGCCTCCTTTCTGGTTCTGAGGTTGGAACCTTCCATGATGTCCCTGTGATGTTCCCCCTTGAGGCATAATCTGCTGGGTGTCCCTTTCAACCCGACGTGCATAGTCCAAGACTTGGGCGTAGGTCTTCAATCCCAGTGCAACCACTCTTGACCTTATCTCTGGTCTCAGTCCTTCCTTGAACTTGGCCGCCTTTTCCTCCTCAGTAGATATGACCAATGGTGCGAATCTTGAGAACATAGCAAACTGGACCTCATAGTGACTCACAGTAAGGTTTCCTTGTTCCAGTTTGAGAAACTCCACTACCATGGCCCTCCTACAGCTGCCAGGGAAGTAAGTCTCATAAAATTTTCTCTTAAACTCAGCCCAATCGTTGGTTTCTCCTTGGGATCGCACTACCATCTCCCACCAATGATATGCCTCCCGTTTCAGCATGAATACGGCTAGGCGGACCTTCTGGTCTGCCGGACAGTCCAGTGCTCGGAATATTTTCTCTATCTCCTGTACCTATTCCTCGGCCCACACTGGTTCAGCTCTTCCATCATAGGATGGTGGTGACAGCTTCTTGAATTTCTCTAGCCAGCTTGGGCCTCCCCCGTTTCTGCTTCTAGGGAATACTATCGTCTGTCTCATGGCCTATTCCCTTTGAATGGTTTCATCCATGTCCCCGAGAATTTGGTAAATTCCTGCCAACTTAGGGTCAGTGTCCCCATCGGATTAGCCCTCTCCAGCGACAACATTTCCTCTACGTCCTGCCATCTACACTAGCAACCATTTTCTAAGTAGGTGTTCGTGAATATCCTATGTTAGGAAAATGTTCATACACATATATATTCACACATAACACAGAAATACATCACATAATCGAAATCACAAGTTATACCAAAGTATAGTTCACACATTCACATAAGTGGATCCTAGGTTTACATGTCTCTATGTTTCATCCTATATTCCACTGTTTTCTAGATTTATCTTAGCTTCTCATTATCCTAGGTAACCTAACCTAGAGCTTTGATACCACTCTGTCACGCTCCGGATCCAAGATATAAGAATCTCCAAGATTCCCAAGGAATAACCTTCGGTTCCAACACTTGGAAGCGGTTAGTCCATCATATAATGATCAACCAAATCACATGGTTTTTAGAGTAACATAAAATATCAAGCGGAAGTCTAATCAATTCACATAAGCAACTTAACTATTCATGACCAATCAAGTTAATCAAATAAAATCCCATCTAGTTTATTACATTCCTTGCCCATCATAGGGTCAAACCAAAAATAAAATGAAATAACTAAGCAATGTCTATCATCTGTCCTCTCTCTATTGTAATCCATCATCCAATCACGTCTCCAAGCTGATCAGTTGTAAAATGATAGGTTGAGCAGAGCCTTGTAGAAATAACCAATGCATACGACAGATATTCCCACAACATTTCAATAATACGATTCATTCATGCAATTTCACATAACTCATAAGTAAAGCATGCCCACGGTTTAGTTTATACTCAAGCATTATATAATACCATTCATAACATCTTCCATTTATCAATATGATAAGTAAACCCATTCAATATCCTTATAGCCCACATAATCCTTTATGTTCCATTATTAACCCTAAGGTTTCACTATACTAATCCCATCATAAATATGGCTATACCATACTATGCTTTACCACATACCCAATACTTGTACAACACGATAGATATACATGATATCATCATGTTATCACCCTCTATACATACCCGACCATATATGGTTTCACCATATGATTACCCCAAACATACTTAAGATACATCATTCATAGAATATATAGTTCCACTATGTCATCCCATTCACCATATTACACATATACATATCCTCATGAACTCGTCATGGTTCACACACATATACATACCAAACCATCATAATTACATCATGGGTCACACACCATAACCATACCATACTACACCATCAAGAACTCATCATGGTTCACACACATATACTCATGGCTTCACCATGGATAACACACAGACATTCATACATATTCATCATGATTACATCATGGATAACCGCACACATTTATTCGTACACATTCATCATGATTACATCATGGATAACAACATGCATTTTCATCATGACCTAGTCATGGATAACCATCATCACAATTCATCATGAGATCCTCATGGATAACCAACATACAATTCCATCGTGACCATGTCATGGATAACCAGCACATTTCATCATGACCCCGTTATGGATAACCAATACCTTTCCATCATCATGGTCTCACCGTGGACCACCATTTCACAAATGCACACACAATCACAAACAATCAAACAATGTAATTGAGATGAGCATGAATGCATATGATGCAAGATGATACAATGCAAGGATTGTCAGTCATAGCCCATGAATCTATTCTTAACTAGGAAGAAATGGTGGCACTCTTACGAAAGTTTTTCATTATCGATGAACGCATGAACCTCATGGACTTGGGAAGAGAAAGACAAAAATCTTACGAAGATTAGAGGCGTATGTCAAGCGATTCTGCGATCTCGTCGCTGACTGTCGAGAAAATGCCACTAAAGAAAGACTTGTACAAATGTGTATTGATGAGATATTCAAAGATTACTACCTCGTATTAGAAAACTTGAGGATTAAAATGTTCACTCACCTCTATCAATCGGCAAAGCGAGCATAGCGCACCATGAACCAAAGAGGAGACAACGCCTGAAAAACATTGAAGATGCCATAGCAATCCTAAAGCGATGGATAAAGGATGAGGTTGTGGCTTCACCTCCTCCAAGATATCCTCTGATAGAGGAAGATAAGAAGAAAGAAAAAACTTTCACTACCATTGTCACGAAGGGCACTAGGAGATAGATTGCGTGTCCTTGAGAAAACAGTTCCTAAATAAGATTGAGAACAAACAACTCAAGTCGCCAGGGGCAATCTCAGCTCATGAAAACCCTTTGTCTATCCATGGCAAGGTAGCCGTCACCACCATCATTTACATAAATGTTGTGGATGTTGTCATCAAGTTCGTTGCCGATGGGCAACCCGATGCAACGATCTTGGACGACGAAGATAGGGGACGAGGTGCTAAAGGCGACTACACATGTCCACGCCGACTTGCTAGCTTCTAAACCCTCAAAGGGGAAAGACCCTACATGATCTGACAGACAGCCAAGAATGGGTACTACTATCATATGAGTCGACTTGATGGGACAATGTCGTATGATCCCATCAACGTCACTACAATGACTATTCCAATGAGGGATAGGCTCCAAACAACAAAAAGAAAATTCTGTCGGTATCGGTCCAGCTGAGAACGATGGAACAACGCATTTCCCCTATTCATCGCTCTCCTCATCTTCGTCGACAAGATCTGTGGGCATCTCACTGAAATATGATATCATTTGAGTCTTGAAAGCATTCAGACCTTGGAGGAGATCATAGAAGATCCTACGACGCGTCTTGACGTCCTCCTTGACTCCTATCAGACTATACGAGTAAGCTTCTCATCAGATGGCGTGTGCTTCTCCTCGCCGTTGAGCTCAATGAATGTCTTTTGGCATGCCCTCCATCTGATGTTCCAATACCTATGCCCTGATTTCTAAGGCTGACGCCGCTTTATAGGAAAGATCCATCCTAATAGCAAGGAACATGTTGTCACAATTTCCCTACTCCCGTTTCACCTTCTCCATTTCTTCATAATACCCTCGCGCTTAATAGAACAACGCGCCTTCAAGAAATTGACAACAAAAGTGTTCGTCCAAAGAAAAACGAGGAGACGCCAAAAGAGACCATCGTAGTATGGACGTCTCCCCTCAAGAGATAATGGTGCTATCTCCTCTACTACGACAATATAGTCTACCCACATTATCATATGGAAGGATATATAGTCAGTCATTGGAATGACCTCGAAGAATGCTGGGAAAGCCTCCAACAAGGTCTCCCTCGCCTCGCGGAGGATTGAAAGGGTATGTGGCCAATGAACTTCGAGGCGCCCAGGATTGAGTGCCCTGTGTCTTTCAATTCACAAAGATGTATGAAGTCTTGTCTACAATACTCCAGAGGAGGAGGAGCGTTGACCCCAGGCACATTGCCAAAATCCCCGTCATACGCCATTGGTTCTATGTGATTAAATCCAAGCTTATCTCCCTTGTGTCTGGAGGAAAGGAAGATGTCTCAAGTAAGGTAAGTCCTCCTAAACCCTCTCATCCTTTATATAGAAATTTGGGAGTCCCTTCGTAAGGCGTGTCAATTAATTATGGCGACTTTTCGTTCACGACGAAATAAACTCGTATTAATTGAAAAAGGGCAAGCTAGGACATTAGCATTGATAAAGGTATGACAATGAAGAGTTGCATTCACCAATGCTTCAAAAAAGAAAAAAGAAAAAAGGAGCTACAACAATGTCTAAGGGGAGACTCCATCATGGTCTCTCTAGGATATCTGCCAAAAGGGAACCACATGTGAACTTTCTATCCTTGAGCCAAGAACGTGTAGAAGAAAGTCTCTTGGCATCACCAATTGACCTCGCTTTATCCACAGATAACTGCTTCTCCTCTTCCAAGAGTTGAACCCTCAATGCCTCTACTTTCGACTCACAAATGGCTATACAAGATTCCAAAATCCTCACGAGAAATCAGGGAAGCCTTCAACTCCCTATAATCTACAGCATGCGCCAAAGTCGTCTCTATGCCCTTTAGATGGGCTACCAACCAATTGATTTGCATTCCCACTGCCATCGGATCCTCCAACTCTCTCTACATGTCATGGAGGTCTTCCAAAGAGAGTGCAGATAATCGCATCTCTTGAAGACGCCTGACTATAAAGCATACTACTGAATAAAAGGAAGCTCCAATTCGATGTCCCGAAAGGGTCATGCTCGCCCTTGGATCACTGTGACGATCAATAATCTTCCGAAGGATTGAACCATAAGCAGAAGGAATGTAGATTTTTTCAACAAGCATGGAATGAACATCTGCCTTGATAGGAGGGAGTATAGGGTCGACGTAAACATCCGTGCCCACCACACCTAAATACTCATCATCCAGAAAATCGTGGGATTGTTCGTTCTCCGCGGGACCGTTAGGCACCGTACTTTGATTTGGGACGGAAGATTGGCCTTCTCCTTAGAACGTGGGAGAAATTGGCGGCGAGAGGGTAGCATCGCCTTCACCCAGTGAAGAAGCTTCGATGACAGGGATATCTTAATCTTCTTCCATAGAAGCTGGAACTACCGAACTCGCAAAGAATGTTCTCACTTGCTTGGTGTAGGGCGGCACCAAGGGAGCGCTAGAATCGCTACCTTTGAAGTGGTGGAAACCTTACGTGCCTTAAGATGGAGTACGGCTAATTTTGGCGCATTGTATGTCTGGTCTAGTTTCGAGCGGGTGTCTCGTGGGCAGGCCCAAGGCGATGGCAGGCTATAGATGCTAGCAGGCTACAGATACTGGCAAGCTAGGGTGGCACACAAGAGTCCCACACCGGTAGCGGACGAGTCCAAGATTTGGTATAAAGGGAGGGGGGGAGGCTTGGCATTTCATTGTATGACGCGCTTTTGGGGTCAAACCCAAGCGACAAAACGGTGAGTTCTTCGAACCAAAGTGGACAATATTGTACAATGGATGCAGGTCGTCACAAATGGTATCAGAGCCGAGGACCACTTTGCCTATTGGCGAGGGAGATTGTGGGGTACAGTTCCGAGCGAGTGTCTCGTTGGCGGGGCCAAGGGGCGGGCGGGCTACGGATACTGACAGGCTGGGGTGGTACACAAGAGTTCCACATCGGTAGCGGACAAGTCCAAGATTCAATATATAAGGGGGGCGGGGGGTCTTAGCCTTTCATTCTATGGTGCGCTTTTGGGGTCAAACCTTAGAGAAAAAACCGTGAGGTCTTCGGACGAAAGTGGACAATACTATACAATGGGTGCGGGTCGTCACAATTGACATCAACCCAAGACCAAATCGACATTGGTGAAGGTTAACCCAAAATCAAATCAAACTGAATTGAGAACCGAACTTCACAGCCCAAAAACCGAACCGAATCGAAATGGAAAACCCTAAACCCAAACAAACCCAACCCAAATTGTAGTTTCGGTTCGACTTGGGTTGAGTTAGGTCTGGTTAATACAATGTTTTTAGAAATACATTATATATATATATATAATATAATATAAATGTATTACATACAATACATATATAGACTATAATTCGGTTTAAATCGATTCGATTTCGGTTCTGTTTAACTGTGGCTTCAACCCAAAACCAAACCGATCTAATTCAATTCTATAATTTAAAAACCAAATATCTAGAAACCGAACCCAAATCAAACTGAAGTTGGTTTGGGTCGATTCAATTTCGGGTTTAATCGACCCAAGTTGCATGCCTAATGCCGAGTACCGACGTCTTCGGGTCCTCCTGATGCAACTTTTGATTTCCTAGCATAAATGCCTGAAAGCAAGAATTCAAGTTTGGCAAGTTTTAGGGTTCAAAGTTTCGGCGTAACAGTTCCACGAGATGGAACGCCTCAAAATACGGTAAATTGGAACTTTCCTTCGCAAGTTCTATGGCTTGAAGTTTCGGCATAACAGTTACACAAGATGGAATGCCTCAAAATACGGTGAAATGGAACTTTTCGAGCTCTCACGAGAAATGAGTCCAAGGGCTCCCAACAAAACGTGGTAGATAATTAATATGTATATATATAATTAACAATTGCTATTGTGCGAAACAAAATTTTTTGATATACTTAACAATCTAGTTTAATAGAAAGATTGTCCATGACTGATTCCGAAGGTCCTCTTTCAGGCTAAAAAAACAGAAAAATCAAGACTCTTTTACAATCACACCCCCACATCCACTCTGTTGCTCCACCCACACAAAGTTTTAAAAACACCAAGGTGATTTGCCATGAGACAAAGCTACACCTCAAGCTTTCTTGATGGACTCTACAAGATTTTAAAAAACTCAAAAGCTAACAGCTGCACATGACAAAAGTCTAATTCACTGATATCATTAGGGTCTATATACGGATGAAACCCAAAGGGTGGATGAGGATCATTTCAGGTCGCTATAAGATAGCTGTTAGTTGACTTAAATCAACGAGTGTGCAAAACATAGCCAACACAACATATACTCACAGTATTAAGAAAAAATATTAATTTAAATTAATTTCAAATCCTCTCGTTAGATTGGCGTTAGTTCACGTTAGTGTGAGCTTGTCACATTGGCGTCAAGCTGCCATTTTTAATTGAGATGTTATGTCTCATTGATTTTATTCAACAGCTTATAGCGACTTGTGTGTGAGTGAGGATAAAGACCGTTTCGTGTAATCTTGAAAGATCACAAGATGATTTTGTGTTGTCTTTTAAATGAGACATTGTGTGTGTGTTTGAATATATGTAGAGAATACACTTGGTTACAGTAGTTACATTGGCAATTTGTACAATAAAATGTAAAAGTGTAAAACAGATAAATTACATTTATCCAGAATAAATCAAATATACAATTTTGACTTAGTCAATATCCCTAACACTCCCCCATAAGTGAAATGGTGGTGTGGTTACTGTGTGCTTGTTCTTCAAAGTGAGAAATTGACTTCCAATCAACCCTTTTGTAAAAATACCAGCCACTTGATCAACTGATGGAATAAATCGAACATCCAGATTTTTTCTGGCTACTTTTTCTCTTACAAAGTGAAAATCGATTTCCACATGTTTGGTCCTTGTGTGAAAAATGGGATTTGTCATTAAATATGTTGCTCCAATGTTGTCGCATCAAAGAATGGTGGACAAATTTGAAAATTTTCCAACTCGCCAAGGAGACTTTGAACCCATGATACTTCAACAACTGTATTAGCAACACCTTTATACTCTGCTTCGGTGCTGGACTAAGCAACAGTTCGTTGTTTGTGAGAGTTTCAAGAGACCAGATTAGGTCCTAAGAAGAGACAATAGCAACTTGTAGATAGTCTATCATTTGGACAACTAGCCCAGTCTGCATCAGAGTAGCATTGAACTGCCATGTTAGATGGATGAATGAGTAAGCCATGGTCAATCGTCTGTTTGAGATACCGAAGAATCCGTTTGACTGCAAGCCAATGTAGATCAGTTGGATGATGCATGAACTGGCACACTTTATTCACAAAATATGAGATATCTGGCCGAGTGTCACATCTCAAACCTAAAGAGATCCTCGGGATACCCCAAAGGTTTGAATGTAACTCTCACCCCAATACACTGGGAGTGGATAAGCAATATAGAAACATAAGTGATTAATTATTTAAGTTAATTTAAGATTAATTAAATTGATTAAATGAGCATAACTTGGAAATACAAACCAATGTGTGTAGATATTCAGATTAATCAATCTAGAATGATCTTGACCAATCAGGATAACTCCTTTTTATAACTAGATTTGAATGTATGAACCTATGGACATAGATGGAGCATGTTGATAGCTATTGTTCAGAGTTGGGCTGAATTTGTAATTAAACAGAAATTTGGACAATGTGATGTAATTAAGCGTAGACAATTTGGGCTTTGAACTGGATTAGTAGGCTTAGCCCAGATCTGGGTGTGTGGATCCAGGAATTAAGGGTGTGGTTTTATAGGCTAAATAGAACATTGGGCTAATTTAATAATCGTATAATTGAGTTGGGGTTAAAGTTTAATTAGGAGAAACTATGGGGAGACTATGTAATTTAGGAAGTGCATCTCATATTAGAAATCGTGTGTGGGAAGTGTGATGTGCATGGATTAGCAAGTGGGAGGAAAGGAAGAGAAGATAGTAGAGGGAAGAGAGGAAAACCCTAGCCGTCACATAACTTGGAGAGGAAAAAGGAGAAGAAGAGATAAGGGGAGGAAATCGATTGCTAACTGAACACCTGAACCAACCCTAGGTAAGTCTCATTTTCTGTATAGTTTTCATGGAACATTGTAGTAAATCTCATATTTATAGTATGAATTCGAGTTTCTCTTCCATATGTTGAAAGCATGATTTTATTCCAATTTATTAGATGATCGATGAGCAAGTATTCTCTTGATTTGTTTTTTGGATTCATACCGTGCTTGAGTATTACTAGTTATTGTTTTACTCCTTCGTTTGTGTAAAATAGTGATTTAATGTGTTTTTCAATGGGTTCGATATTGATTAGATGTATTGCACTTTCATTTCTAAAAATTTGGATCAAAGAAGGTTTGGATTTGGGGTTTCCAAAACCCTAGAAAAATCCCCAATTCGTGACCCATCGGCAGGCACCGGTACACCGGTGAGCCTACCGACAGGGACTAATTTATAAACTTAATTGGTCCATCGGTAGGCACCAGTGAGCATACCGATTGACACACATGGAATTTGGTGAATGATTTGTTTGGAAATCGTGCCATTTGACTTGGGGCATGATCCATGGAATCAAAGATTGATCTGAAGGCTTGACCCTACCTGCGAGGTATCACTTTGTTGATCCATGTGGTTGTACTTACCATTCCACTTCCTGACATTGACCTTCTGAAGGGGTTGAGACTCCTTTGTGGTGGTAGTTGGGTTACGAGGTATCACCTTTGAGTTCTGTAGCCTCTACCGATTAGTTTGTTGACTAGACCTTACCCTGGAGACTGTGCACTCCATGTACTTGATGATTAGAATGTGGACTATGAATTTAGGTATTGATTGGACTTGTATTTTGGGAAAGGATACCCGTGATGGCATCCAGCGCATTATTCAAGTGTATGGGAGCACGAATAGCTTCCGAATGGAAATCCTACTAGGCTTGTGAGAATAACTTGTCAAGTCAACCAGGCAGCGACGGATAGAGCATATGTTGTAGATTTATGATGGTCTCCAATTGGATTCTCCGTTTTATGTGAATTGTTAAGTGTGCCCGGGAGATGGTAAATTAAGGTTGACTATTTACCTGTGAGATGGTTTACCCCACTTAAACTAGGGTAGGATGCTTATGAGCTCTTATACAGGTTAGAATTCCTTGAGTATTGTACACTCATAAAATTAGCACACGGTGACCTTCGATGTAACAACCTGAATAATTCCTAAAAATATTAACTTGAGACCTTAGGGAAAAATAGTAATTTGGTAAATTAGTAATTTAATTTCACTAAAAAACTAGGGTTAGTATTCTTAAGATTCTTAATCTTATAAAATATGTTGGAAACCCTTAAGTCATAAAAACTGATCAGATAAACCAAATAGATTTAGGAAGCAGTACGGGTCAAATAACTGGACTTAGCAGATAAATAGGAAATAAAATCAATTAGCAAGATAATAATTGGTTTAGAAAGCTTAGAATATTCATTTGAGACCCCTAAGCATAATTACACAATCAAAAATTAATTAGGTGGTTAGTTAGAAATGATAGAGCTAGAAACCCTGTTTTGCCCCTGTGACTATTTTAATTTACAAGTTTGCCCTTAGACCTATAAATAGGCTTTTATCCTAACTCAAGCACATTTTTGCACATCTCTTTTTTGGTTTGGAGCTCTTGAAGAAGATGGAGAAGAATTCCAGCAGCCCCAAAAATTCCTAGATGCAAGGAGGCAGCAGCTATGGAGCGGCCTTGGACGCGACCCGGCACACCCAAGTTGAGTATACCTTCAATGTCTTGTGTATTTATTCATGTTTTGATATTATGAGCATAGGGAAGGGTCTTATTGATTTGTGTTCTTCTTTCCCTATGAATCTAGTAGATGAATCTCATGCTTTAAGAGTTCAATCTCATACTCTTGAGAAGCTCAACCCTTGTAAACGACCTACATGATCCGACTTGTTGGATTTTAGATTTCTAGGGTTTGGAATTTAGGGAGAAGTCAATAATCCCTGGTGTAGACTGATTCTCTTAACCGAGACACCCAATTCGAAGCCCCCTTAGGTGATTTGTGTTCCGTGGGTGAAATCTCACCCAGAAATGCCCAGTTCCCAAGTTTCAACGGCCTCCTCGGATAACCGAGAGACCCGCCAAATCTTAGTGATATTTCCAAGTGTTTTGGAATAGCCGCTGAAACCTTCTCGGCGCACTGAAATACCCCACCGAGCTTCGGCAACCTCCCTCAGCTCACCGAGTGACCCTGCCGAAGTACAGAGACCAATTTCAGTGTTCTGGAATTGTCGCCAAGACATTTTCTGTGCACCGAAGACCTCGTCGAAACCCATTTCAGTTCGTCAAAGATCCCACCGAACCCAAATTCTGGATTGAACCATGGTCACTTTTGGTCTAATGAGACTCATTTGGACCAGTTCCCAAGTTGCAACTCATTTGGCACCTTTTTGCCATTTTCGACTAGCCGAGACCTAGCCGATGGGCTTTCCATGGTCCGATGTTGAAGGTTAGGCTATGAACACTTGTAGAATGACCTACCACACATGTTTAGCATGTTTTTGGTGTTGGTAGACTCTTCTATCAAAATATGACCCTTCGTACTTAAGTCTGGCCTCCCTTGAGTCATCCTAGCAGTGTGAGTTTCTTACAAAACTTGCGTGATAGTCCTCAAACCCATCCATTGGCTCTTTTCAGAGAATTATTCATGTCTAGATATAGACTTTAACTCAGGTGTTACTATGTATTGTTTTGCCTATGTATGTGGGTGTTTAGTATTGTTTATTTCCTTCATCTCCTCGACCTGTTTTATGTCTAAAACACATATCTTTCCTACATTGATTTCATCATATCCCCTATGTAATATAATCATATATATATATATATATATGCTTAGAACGTGGTGTTGTGCATTACTGTAACCTTAGTGTTGTCTGATGCTTATATCATGTCTACATTGATTTTATCATGTTTCCTATGTTTAGATTGTTTGCTTGTGCTTAGATAATTATACACATGTTTCGAGTGTGTTGTTGTGCACGATTGTGCCTTGTAATGTAGAATTATGGGACTGTGCTCATGTGAATGCTGAATTGAATATATGTCTGTGAATCATTGTGTGTTGCATTAATTAAAGGACTTGCATATGATGAGCTGCATATAGATTATCCTGTTGTGATGGCTCAGTCTAATACCCCATATGATACCCCTGGGTTTAGACTGTTAGATGATTGATATCATTTGTAAATTCATATTTGTCCTATATTGTTATCTATCAGAATTTCTATGTTATTGTTATTTGGTTTTTGACTATTGATATTCCATGAGAATGGATGACAGATATGGTCTTACTGGACATTCCAAGCTCATGTAACATTTTATGTTGCAGGTTGTGATAGGATGGGGATAGACTTGGATCAATAGCTAGATCTCGTTTACTTTCTTTGAATCAGTACTTTAATATTCCTTGGATGATTTGAATGTAATAGGGTTTAGACTTTTACTTTGTTTATTTTATTTTAGAAGGTCTGTGAGTCTTCTGAAGTCCATTGGCTTGGTTGTAATAGGTTTATTTTAGCTTCCACACTCTGAGTTTAATGAAAGTGATTATAATTACTTTTATTATTTTGGTTTTGTTTCGGTGATTTGCGTTCCATGGTTGGAACCCGAAGGTCTCACATCGAGATCCTTGTTGCCTGCATAGGGATTTGTGCCAAGGGTTTTGGGGTGTGACAATAAGCGAAAGTGATAATATAATAATTCTAATAAATATTTAAATAAAAACTACAATCTTTCCTTATCAAATAAACTGGAATAAACTACAATTTAAATACGTATATCCCTATAATCTAACTTTCTATCTTTCAGTTCCCTTTATTCTCATAGCTCTCTCCTTGATAGCAATCATCCTTTAAACCTGAAAAATATGTCATAAAACATACATACGCTGAAGCTCGGATGGGTAGACCTTCAAAACAAGGTATTTACTCATATCCCATTGCTATGAGTAAAAAAGAATAATAATGATAGAAGTGATGAAATATGAAAAATATGAATAATAGTATGTATGTGAATAGCAATCAATCAACACTTCTTCTCTCACCAAATCTCACCTTAGTTTGTATCCTAAGGATATCCATGGTCATACCATATAATCTACAATGCTTAATTCTATATGATAATCAGGTTATCAAGTGCATCATACAACAGATAACAACAATAATATCAACAAGAACATGAAATGCAATTCATGCTATTTGGCATTCAAATAGTGTATGTCCCACACTAGATCTAATTGAAATACCCAAGATACCCTACCAATGTGAATTCATCCCCCCATTTAGGGCTATGATAATGGATTATTCTATCTAGGTATCATAGCTTCTAGGGGCTTCGACCTAGTAGGCACAATCCCCACTTATTTTTTTTTATCACAGAAACATATCCAAGGAATCACCAATGTGAAATCTCCTCGGTAAACCATCCATTACCCGAGATACTAACAAAAGTTGACTCTTATGATTCAGAATATTGGGATGTACACTTCCTCACCTTTCATCTTACCACAAGACTCTTGGGATCCCCATACAAGACCTATCCCTCACCTTGGGTGGCTTAGTCTCAAAATAGAGAAGCAATGGCCATAACCATAATATGAGTCATAACAACATCCTTTATTGGCCAAGTACCAAGTATTCCAACAATACAACACAAGGAAAAGCCATCTCAACTAGGCAGTCAATATGCAACTCATAAATACAAATCATTTTATTAGTGCAATTCATACACAATGATTTCACAGACGTATATGCAAAACAGCACATACATGAGACACATCCTCGTGATCCTAAGCTAATATAATGAACATAATTAAATATATATATATATATAGTTTGAATACACGTGTATTTATGATGAGAGAATCATAAATAGTATAATTATGTACGATAAGTCTTATTTGATTTGGAGATAATATATTCACACAGTTAATAGTCTTTTATGCTAACTAATCATATATAACACTTAATACCCTCAAAAACACATATATGATCACAACAGAACTTCAACAAGCTTACACATCATATAAATCATCTGGGCATGTGTACATTATGCAATTAGAACTAGTAAATGTGTTGTGGAGTTAATTCCCTAAGTATCTTAGAATTTCATACTTGTCGCACCCCAAATCTGAGATGTGGGATCTCGAGGATCTCAAGGGATTGACCTTCAGATCCAAAAAAGGATGCGGCTATCTATTCCAACATATACATAGCCAAACCCATGGTTCCACAGAGCATAATTAAACAAACCAGCGGAAGCCTAATAAAAATTAAAACTAATTCCAATATTCCAATTTCAATCATCATAAAAGAGTTCAAATAAAACCACTTACTCAATCTAAGTAAAAGTCAACATTGTTCTTGCCCTCACGGGTCAAACCAAACCTAACAAAAACTAATAATGCACGGTTAGCTATCTCATCTTCCTAGTGATCCACAGTCTTATTCTCTGCCTACTAGGGTTCATCCATCTCTATCAACTTCATTCAGAAAGGTCACATGTATCAACATAGAGAAGAGCTTGGGAGCTCAATAGAAAAACTCCATACCAATACAATAGATACTTTCATAGACATATAATAAAACATGTTCATTCATGTAATTTTCCACGAAATACATAAGTAGTTCACTATCAAGGTTTTCTCATGCATATAGGCAATTCTACTTAAACATGCCATGTTAAGATCTATAAGCACACAATATAAATTAGAATCAACTCAATACAAAATATTTCATGACATCCTCATGAATCATGCAAAATTACACCACACACACTCATGATCCCCTCATGATAAAATATAGAATTTTTTAGGCCACCAACTTCCATGGCACCTTCAAGTTAATGACAATCCCATTTGTCACTATTCACACCATACATATTCCACATAATTAGTCACAACATAGATTAATTTATAATTCAATTAGTGATTACTCATTAATTAACTCCAACCCATAATTACTAATAATCACATATGATCATCATTTCACATAAACACTCAAATTCA
This sequence comes from Pachysandra terminalis, assembly GCA_031762675.1. Classification (NCBI taxonomy): domain Eukaryota; kingdom Viridiplantae; phylum Streptophyta; class Magnoliopsida; order Buxales; family Buxaceae; genus Pachysandra; species Pachysandra terminalis. The sequence continues at coordinate 545 of JAUPMG010283005.1, read as the reverse complement.
CATTAAAGTCACACATGACTCAATGCAAATCATGCAAATGCAAGGTATGACCATGCGGATGCTAACCAATCAATCGTAAACAGATATCATGCAATGAGATATGATGCAAATGCTTATGATGAATGAATGATGCAAGAATGCAATAAATGATGCAAGAATGAAATAAATGATGCAAGAATGCAATGAATGATGGGCTAAGCCCAACCATGGATACTATCCACAGATTGTTGAGAACACTGTCCATAAACTGCCAATAAGATCAAGGCTCAAACCATGAATATCACTCACATACTTGATGATAACACTGCCCATAACTGCCAATAAGACCAAGGCTCAAGCCACGAATATTGTTCACACATCTGCTAATAACACTGTCCAGACACTACCACTAAAACCAAGTCACTGTCAATGTTCATTTCTTTTACGGAATACAATCCAAGTGTAATGACCTGAACCTTTTAAAATTAGTTCTATTCTTCGAATTATAGTGTATTTATATTTTATTTAATTATTTGTATATAGTTGTGCACATTATGTATCATAAG
>JAUPMG010282976.1:0-18216 GCA_031762675.1 Pachysandra terminalis | reverse complement strand
TTCATTGTGGGTAGTTTGTTCATTCATTTGTTGTTCTTGTTCATTGTTTAACTGTTCAACAATTGGAGGAACAACAACTTTAGAAATAGCTAAGGACAAAGGAACTTGTATCCTAACTTCTTGAATTTTCACATTTCGTGGTTCTTGACTCCCACTAACCTCATCATTCTCAATGAATCTAGCATTTCCAGTTTCAACAATTCTTGTACTATGGCTAGGACAATAAAATCTATACCATTTGGACTTTCCTAAATAACCAATGAAGAAACCACTGGTTGTTCTTGAATCCAATTTATTTTCATGTGGATTATAGATCCTTACTTCTACCGGGCAACCCCAAACATGCAGGTGCCTTAAACTGGGTTTCCTACCAGTCCACAGTTCAAAAGGAGTCTTAAGAACTGCCTTACTAGGAACCCTGTTTAACAAATACATGGTAGTTTTTAATGCATGCATCCACAATGATATGGGTAAAGATGAATTGCTTAACATGCTCTTAACCATATCCCATAAGGTACGATTATGCCTTTCTGCTACACCATTTTGTTGTGGTGTACCTGGCATAGTGTATTGAGCACATATCCCACGTTTTTCAAGGAATTTAGCAAATGGGCCTGAGCATTGCCTGCTTTCATCATACTTTCCATAATATTTATCACATCTGTCAGACCTGATAATTTTCACCTTTTTGTCTAATTGTCTTTCAACCTCATTAATAAATACCTCTAAGGCATCTACCGATTGAGATTTTTCATGCAACAAATAGACATAGCCATAATGTGAAAAATCATTAATAAAGGTGATCAAATATTTTTCTCCACTAAAAGATGAAACATCAAAAGGCCCACATATATCGGTGTGTATTATTTCAAGGAGTTGTGTGCTCTTTGTGGCTCATTTCTTTGTGTGTTTTGTTTGTTTTCCTTTAATACAATCCACACAAATACTAAGATCGATAAAATCCAATTCTTGAAGGATTTCATTCTTTACTAATCTCTCCAACCTTGCTTTATCAATATGACCCAAACGTTTATGCCACAAGTAAGCGGAACTTTCATTCACTAAACCACGTTTAGTTCCAACATTATGATGCAAGGTTAAAAGAGTCTCAGTAAAAAGATTATCAAGATTAAATTTGTACAAACCATCATTAAGAATACCGGAACCAATGAAAAGATTTTGTTTAAACAAATTGAAACATCCGTTTCCAAATTTAAAAGAATATCCAACTGAATCAAGTCTAGACAAAGAAACTAAATTGCGGGAAACAGAAGGTACATAAAGAGTTTGAAACAAATCTAAATGGTGTCCAGTATCTAAAATCAAACGATATGTTCCAATAACTTCAACTGGAGCTTTGACTCGATTCCCCATAAAAATGAACTTTTCATTTGGATTTGTGATTGGGTCGTAAGGAATCCCTCCATCGTATTTGAAACATGAGTGGTACAGCCAGAATCAAGCCACCAAGTATTATGAGGAACTCCAACTAAATTTGATTCGAAACATACGAAAGCACTAGGCTTACCTTTTTTTTCGAACCATGCCTTACGTTTCAGGCAATCTTTCTGAAAGTGTCCAAGTTTCCCACATAAGCGACACTTATCATTCTTGTGTTCCTTCTTCTGGACTTGGGCAGAAGACTCATTCACCTTCAGTGGTCCTTGCTTGCCCTTTCCATGCTTTTTTCCGGCTTTCTTTCCAGCTCCTTGATTGGTTACAAGATGAATGGAATGAGTTCTCTGATTCTTAAGTCTCGTTTCCTCCTGAACAAGCATGCTGTGATGTTCATTCACATTCCATTTATCTTTCATGGTGTTATAGTTTATTTGGAATGGACCATACTCAGAAGGCAGTGAGTTTATGATAAACTGCACGAGGAAATTCTCATCCACATTCATCCCTAAGGACTTAAGTCTTGCTGCAATATTCGTCATTTCAATGGCGTGCTCATGCATGCTACGAGAACTATCAAACTTCATGGTGGTGAAAGTAGCCATTAATGTCCCAGCAAGAGACTTATCAGCAGTTTGAGAACGCTCTTCCACAAATTTCATAAATTCTTTAGCATTTTCAGTTTTGGGAAGAGTAGACTTGATGTTGTTTGCTACACTTATTCGAATAAACATTAGGCTTAGTCTGTTCGATCTTTCCCAAGCATCATGGAAAGTCCTTTCTTTATCACTGCATAACAGACTCCTAGCCTTAAGGGATTCTTCTATTACAATTTGATAAAGAAGTTGATGTCTGTGAGGTCCCCATTATTTGACCATACCTAATGTTTAGGGCGGCTAACTGCTGTAGAATATCCCTCTATGGTCTTGCTCCATTCGATCGTTTCTGCCTTCAATGTCTTTGTAGAGTCAATGCCCGACGCCAATAATCCGGTCACCGGAATACAAACGCCCCAAACAAAAATTAATGATTCCGGCAAACTCACGGAAATCCCCCGATAAGTGTATGCAAAGGAATCAAGTAATAGGGAAAGTTTAAAGAAACTAAACAAACCACATGACAACCAATTTACGTGGTTCACCACTAAGGGCTACGTCCACGGGCAATCCGGCAAGCAAATCCACTATCAATGATGAAGTACAAACCCTTCCCTCTCCAACAATTGGGTTAAATCTCACCTCCTACACCTTCTCTAGCAAAACCCAACCTTCACAAGATACACCGTCTTCCCAAACCAAGAAAACCACCTTGAGAACAAGACCCCCAACACTTTGAGATTGTGAGATTTTACAAGAGAAGAAGAAGAACCTTAGGAGAGCATGGAAAATCTGTTTTCTCAATCTCTTCTCTAAAGAAGAGAAAACCCCTACTATAGAAACCCCTTTAGTAGACCAAATAAACCATCCATAAACTCTTTTTGAGTTAATTCTCAAAAGCCCCATTTATACAAGGAAATAACACTATTACCCAAGAGTGGTGATATTATATCACCAATCCCAACAGTCTTAATTTAAGCTTCATGTTGTGCCAATCATGGGTCTTTCATAATCTCGACCAGCTTTGATACCAGTTTAATAGGGACTTTGGTTGTGTCTAGTGACCAACAGGCGGGAATTTGGGTCTCTTATTACTTGGAATGGTTGCTAAGTATAAAAAATAAGAGAAAAGATTGGCTCTGCTTCGAGGGACAGCCTAACTTCCAATAAACAGTATATTTTGGATAACAGATGACCTAATCTTCTCATTAAAGTGCATATATTTAAATACATTGTCTTCCTATTTCATATAAACTATAGCTCGTGACCCCAACAAACAAGCAATAACTAACTAACATCTCCTATGTGCATGCAAACTTATAGGCTTACAGTTTTGTTTCTTAGTCATGTTTTGGGAATTGATGGAATTTGGTTTTCATATCCAACTTGTACAAATCGAAAGGAGAGTTCCCGAGTATGGTTGGACCACTCAGAAAGTCTTCCATTTGTTGAATTTTATGGTGAATGCAGGTTTGTATCTGTTTCATGGTTTGTTTAACTCAAAAATGTACGCTTGGTACTTTTTGGTGCTCTCTTTCTTTCTTTATTATCATTTTATTATGTTTGTTTGTGGTTTGCAGTTCGGTCAATAGTCTTTCTGTTTCGCCGGAATGTACAACGGATAGAGCCTGAGGTTGGGGTGATAACTCTTCATTTTTGGATTTTCAAAAATTCCTAAGGCCTTCATTTTAATTGGTTCTACTGGATAATTATCATTGACTCACTGTCAGATTTTCCAACATATCTTGCTTGATATGCCAACTCTTATGTTCTTCACTATGTATGCACTTTTGGTTTTGTTCTGGGCCGAGATATACTACCAGGTCAGTTGAAATTTGGATTGTGGTTCACTTTTTTCTGTTGGTTTACTCTTCGAGACTCTGTTTTCCTCTCTAACGGTTAATTTTTGACAGGCACGTGCTATATATACTGATGGGCTTAGGCCTAATTTCTACACAATTAATGGCGTGGTTTATGCTATACAGGTAAAGTCTCACTTCTTATCTTATATTTTCAAATTATGTCTTCAATGAAATGGGAGACCTGAGAGTTGCATCGTTTCTTCATGGAATTCAAGCCATCCTTTGATTATATGTTATCATGCTTGAAGCCATTTATCAAACTGGCACGAAACTGATATATCTTCTTGTACCTTTTGATTCATATTTCATATGACTTTTTTTTTTTTTTTTTAATTATAGCATTATCTGCACTATGGGTAAATATATCATATCTTCTTGTCACTCAATCACTTGTAAATGGAAAGCAACTCCGAACGGTTAGGATGGTGCCATGATGATGATATTCAATTAGACGTATCAGATTTATTTCTGGCATAGATCTTAAATTAGCCAGCTTGTATCAATGTTTCTTAAATGATGAGACTCAGAGGCCATCACATCTTGCATGGTTATGTTTTAGGTCATCAACATAAGAAAATAATGAGATGGAGGTTGCTGATCATTATGAAGCACATCTGTTAAGTGATGGAAAAGTGGGATGATAGTGTCATATTGTCTTACTGTTGGACTTGACGAGCCTTATATCCTCTTTGGTGTCCCTGACTTCCCTTGACAAACTTGTTCCCCTGGTAGGACCTTTTATGAGGATAGGTGGTCAATGAATTAATCTCAAAATTTCCCTTTTTCCAGATTAAGAGCCAAAAAGTGTATTTAAATTGGTAGAAATGAGTTAGGGGCTTGATATTGCTTGATGTCCTTGGTTCTTTCTCCGATTGGATTCCAGCATGGCCTTAAACTTCTCGTGCAGCAATTTCATTTTTGTGTATACGTTATGTGCTTTTGTCTTCACTAATTTTCTGCAAATTCTTTGTGAAAACTGTACTATATTGAAGGAAGACATCTTGTTTTGGCCTCATTGTTTGTAAGACAAAGTTCATGGAGTGTCTTGGACAGTTACTGTTCTCCAAACCAATCTGGTGGACAACCGTGACTATGCTGAAAGATAATGTGTAACCAACATTGATTTGGCCTCATTGTTTGTAAGACAAACTTATTGTTTTCATCGGCTTTTGTTGTATTCATCTTATTCTGCAGGTCATCATATGTTGACCGTCCCTCCTCCCCCTCCCCCCCACCCACTCCCAAACAACACACACACACCCCTTCATCTCCTCCTTTTCCTTCCATCCTTACGTCTATGTTTTACTGGTTTGTAGGTTATGACGATTTTAAATTAGGAACTCCTAGGACGCTATTTCGGCCTTTGCTGCTCCACCACCTAGTAGAAGTTGAAAATAATTACGGATTGTAATCAATACATTTTAATTTTATTGTGCTCAGTGAGCTAGAGAGTGTCTAAGAGTAACCTCAAAAGGAGATAAGATAAAGGTCATTAAGTTAGGATGGTTTGAACATGTAAAACAGAGACCTAGGGAGGCCCATGTGAGAAGATGCGAGAGGATGCATATTGAAGGATCTAAAAGAATTATAAGAAGACCCCAAAAGACTTGGATGGAGTCGATTAGGCATAAACTAACTAAAGATATGTTTTTGATAGATTGGGATGGTGGAACATGATTCGTGTTGCTGGCCCCAACTAGTTGGTGCCAGGCATTTTGTTTTTGTTGCTCGTTTAACTAGAATGATCATGACTGAAGACATGACTTTTGATGTTGGAACAGGGTTCCTGCTTCCAGTACCTACTAGTCGGGAAGAGGGATTGTTGATTTATTGGTTGACTAAATGGAAAAACTGCAGTATAGAATCTGTAGTTATAGAGGTACAGGATAATCCCGAGCTCTAGGATTATTTGTACTAAACATTAGTTTAAGAGTGGGGTTACAGACTGAACTATGTTAAACATGCCTGGATTATACCTGGGGGTATGATCAATCTTAGAAAGCAGAACATTGCATATCTTAGAATTAAACATATTTTTTACTGTTCTACTTATCACCTATATGACTACCGGTTTAGTGAGGTGGTAATACAGAAGCTATCCAAATTTGTGGAAGCAGGACATGAAATTTCATAATTCTACTGAATGATAGTTACTCGCCTAGTATCTTGTTTGTATGTTATGTTCAATAATTAGAAATGTGAACATTAGATACATGGAAGCAGTTACACCATGGCTGAAAATGTGAACACAGAAATATTTGTTTCTCTTTGGCTGTATCTTTTCCCGATAGCACTGTATCTATATGCTCTTTACGTAAACTGACAGTTTAAGTACTCCTTCAACATATTTTAATCAGAAAATATGTTAATATAAGATTGTGATATGATCTGATTTATTTATTTAAGTTAATAATTTTCAGGTTTAGATTTCATGGAACTTCTATCGAGGGATCTTGAATTCAGGCCTTAAATGTTTATATTCTGTCATAGTACTTATAGTGTTACACTCAATTTTAATGCTTATGGGGATACTTGAGGGTTTGAGGATTGAACCCTAAGCATTTTATACATTTTCAACTTGGTAGTTCTGATTATGAGGTCCAAGTTTTGGCCTTGTTTTCAATAATTCTGTTACTTTTATGTACTACAGTTTGTTTCTTTACTTTTTTTTTTTTTTTTAATAAAGTTCATTCTGTTTACACGAGCCCTATGCTTAGATTTAGTGCACAGGAGGATAAGATCAACATTATATTGTGCATATTTTCCCTATTTTCTGCTTTATTGATCTTGGCATGTATTACTTGAGTAACCCTTTTGCTGAAGTTATTGACAGATAGCTATCTGGTTGATTCTGTGGTGGAAGCCTTTCCCAGTTGTGGTCATCCTATCCAGGATATTTTTTGCAGGTTTATCTTTCTTAGAAGTTTGGTTCATGCTATGTTTAACTGAATAACTGATTTAAGTGATAAATGTGCATCGTGCTACATAACTGACAAAATACACTGGTAGGTGTTTCCTTGTTTGTGGCCCTTGGGTGTCTTATATATGGAGGAAGGTGAGGTTTTTAGTCTTTTGCTTTATTGAATCTTTCAATATTAGCACCACGTGCATGGTCGCACACAAATATTTATAGTTACTGCATTCACAAGAGGTAGAATTAGTTGCCATGCACTCACATGTAGCCTTGAGGTGGACGCCAGCAAAATATACCAAGTAGCTGACATACCAAAGGTACGGCACCCATGCCAGACTACCTCTTTAGTGAGTCTTGTACAAAATTAGACTGATTTTAGAATTTCAATTTCTTTATTGTAGATACCATGTCTTAAGGCATGCCATGGTGATGCCACCTGAGCTTATCCTTCCATTTGATACCCAATACTGGCTTGATAAGGAATCAAACCACAGTGTACATCATTGTCATGAGGATACTGCTTTAAGTCACAGCCACATGTAACACTTGCCAAATCTTAGCTTCCAGTTGTGGCACATAAGCAACGCTTTACTTTACCACACGGGGAGTGGTGGATCATAGTTTTGGTGGCCAAGCAGATAAGACGGCTGGCAGGACTTGATGGGGCCTCATTCTCCTGCTAATGGCTGTTGGACTAGACAAAAAAGAATATGTCAGTTTTAAGTATATAATCAAATCGGATCTTAATCGAATTTGATTTATATAGATCCATATTCGATTCGATTATAATCGGATTTTTCGGATTCAGATCTTAATCGAATTTCGGATCGAAAATATCTTACCGCATCCACTATAATCGAATCGGATTTGGATCGGATTCGGGTCATGATCCAATCCATTGACAGGCCTACTTCCAGCTGCATGGCTTTCAGTTATTATCCATTTAATAATCATGATATGCAATTTTATTAATTTATTTTTTATGGCTTTATCCTTGTTCACCCTCTACACCACTCTTTCCAATCAATGTATTGAATTCCTTTTCTGACATGGCCTAGTGGTGCATTATAGTTTTTTATAATTCTTTCTTTTTTCTTAACTAGTCTACTAGTATCCTTACATTGTTTTTGGGGTAGGGGGTTATAACTGCCACTGCAAGTATCCTCACATAAACCCTGCTATTGGATCAAAAATTTTTGACCTTACATATGGTAGATTATTGTGGTTTTTCTTTCCTACCATCATCTATTGGCAGGCTTTTTCTAATGCTGCAACGCTTCCCTGAAGAATCAAAAGGGCGATGTAAGAAGTTACAGGAGGTATTGTTAAAGCATTCTATAGATTTTGGATGCTAAATCTTCAGATTTATTTATTTTATGTTCTGGTTTGTTCAGGTTGGCTATGTGACCATGATATGTTTCTCGTGTTTTCTTGTAAGATACATCATGGTGAGTCCACCTCCGTTCTCTAAATGACTAACGATATCATATCTAATTAGATTATGCATGTGTGACAGTGTGAGAAGATTGACTCAATAGTAGAAAATGAGCTTTGGTGCTGTGTCTATCACAGCAAAATAACCTGCAGTTTTATCAACGTTGTTAATAAGGAGTCATGTTTGTGCTACTGCAGCACAGAACTGAGATATCCTCGTTACATGCAAGATGAGGTCTTTTCCATAGGTTCAAATTCTGCATTCACTATTATTTTTCGTGTGCTACAGGTGTGCATCAATGTATTCGATAAAGCTGCTGACCTTGATGTTTTGAATCATCCAGTTCTAAACTTCATATATTATCTGGTAAGTTTCTGGTTTTAGCTATATTTGGACACTAATTGGTATGTAATCAGGTCTAATAATGGTTAATTTCTAATGCCCTTCGAGCTGGTGACTATATTAAAGAATATAATCTAAAAAAGTAGCTCAAGACTTAGTCCCATTCTCTTCTCTAGAATTGTCTTTCTCTTACTGTGTAAACGAACTTAAAGTCCTAATTGTACTCGACAGGAAGCGTCACAGCCTAGGTTTGGGCCGCCTCCGATGTAATAGTTTTCGGAAGCAGGCAAATCGCTCTAGGTGAATAGAACCTACCTCGATCTATTCTATGGTGAGTAAAGCGCGTCTTGCGAGTCAAGAACCTTCTCTATAGAATACAGCATCAATGAACTCACGCAGTGGCCGTTAGCCAGTTAAATTTTTTGGACTGGTTTTCCATTTTTAGGAAGAAACTTATTTCTTATTTATTTTTTTCTGGGTTTCTGAATACTCTGAACTTGGTAAAATTAAATACACTGATTTTGACTGTTTTTGGGGATTTTATTGGGACTCATAGAACAGCATGTAAAGAGTGCTTATTTTTTCCAATACTTGTATATCTAATACTTATTGTACAGTTTCTGGCTTTTGTGCCATAATAATATAATATAAAATATTTACTGATAAAAAAAATTATTTATTATTTTACGTTCTTATAGAAATGGTGGTAGGAAATCAAGTTACGCTGATGAAAAAGATGACGTTATTTAATGTCCCAAAAGTTTAAGAATGGTTTGTAGAGAGCTTTTTTTACTGAAGCAAGCATTTAGAATATGTAGCATGGTGCTTCCCATTCTTTCAGAACATCAGATAGTTTTGCCTCATGGACGGCAAGTATCCCTGAAATCACATATATTGGACAATGTTAATTCCTCGGCTAGTGCATTGGCATCTCTTTGTTCTCCTGAGGGAACCTTTTATTTATACTTAGCCTACTTTTAATGTTCACGAGGGAATCGGCAAATGATCAAGTTGATCGTTATTATCTAGTAATGTGGTTTGGGTTAATTTTTTTTTTTATTTTGGGTGACATGGAACCCCACACCCTATTTAGTGGGGACAGGGGAAACCCTGGATACATGACCCCCCCCCCCCCCGCAAGCACCATATATCAGATAAGCCTGGGAACTCAAACCCGGGACCTCCAGTTCCTGAGCTGGAGAGCCTGCCAGTTGAGCTAACCTGTGTGGATTGCTGTTTGGGTTATTACTCACTAACTTGTTTAGACTCTTATCGATCAGAAAAAAAGAATTTGTTTATGACTCGTATCAGATGGTAGCGATAGGCACATGCACTGATTTGGGTTAAAGGATTGTTTCGGACAATTATTGATGCTGACATGCCATATGCTCCTGATTTTATTTTTATTTTTCTTTTCTTTTGTTTATTCCAAGATTAACCATTGCCATTTATGCTTATTATCACTGTTATCACATGTGGCTTGTTTTTGTTATTGAGGTTGTATTATTGAAGAATTAACTTCTGAAGAAGGTATGGAACTTGATGCTTTTCATACTCCTGTTGTATTAACAGTTACTGGAAACTCTCCGTTCATCTCTTGTCCTTTTCATTTTGAGGAAATTACCTCCCAAGTGTGGAATCATACAGTATCATCCCATTCAATGAAAACATTAGAGGAAATATATGGTGGGAGAAAGATCCATCTGAGAAGGGAGTTGGGAATTGGCTTGGATATACTGAGGTTTATCCACATTTGATGCAACCAAGGAGTGGAAGAGCTAAACCGAAGACTCTGTATGTGGGGATTCTGAAGTTCGTCTCATGGATTCCAACGAGGGATGGTTTTCCTTTGTTCTCTGTAAGACTACAAAGACCTCTCCTAAGGATGATTTGGGAACTATTGCAGGTCACTTAACTTTAGGTACCTAAGTTGTAAGCAGTCAAGTCTCAGTACAATAAAAGCTTTTTGTTAAGGCAGCTTGTGTGCTCTTTGCTCTCCCTCTAGAATTTCTGGGAGGATTTTGATTAGGCTGGCTCGTTCACACGGGTTATGCAATACGATGAGTTAGAAAGTTTCTGGAACTCTGTATTCTGCCGGAATGAGTTGTTTATATTTCTAAAAAAAATAATTTTATACTTCTAGATATATATATTTTTTTAAGTTCTAATTTTTTCTGTGCTTCATTTGTAGCAACCAATTTTGGGCATCGGTGGTTTAGTACTCTACCATGACAAATTGACCCTGATTGAGAGATTCTGGAGGCCCCAGCTTAAGGTGGCAATTGCTCTTAAGATATGGTCATAAGGGACCATGGTGCTTTCAATAAAAGCAAATAATATGTGAACCAAGGGGCCATGGTCTCATTTTGCTTTCAATAAAAGCAAATAATATGTGGACCAAGGGGCCATGGTCTCAGTTTGCTTTCAATGAAAGCAAATAATATGTGCACCATGGCATGTAGTCACTGTCCTTGATAACGATATCGCTTTATATCCTTAGTGCTTGGATTGATGACGATCGACGTTTAGGATTTAGTCTCAATTTGCTTTCAATAAAAGCAAATAATATGTGGACCAAGGCGTGTAGTCACTGTCCTTGATAACGATATCATCCCCTACTGGATTATATCCTTAGTGCATGGGATTGATGATAATCGATGTTTAGGATTCAACGGTCTTTGACCTCCCGGTAGGTTGTATTGTCTACGAGAGTCGAAGAGAATTAACGGTGTATCACTTGACAATGGAAGAAGAAACGGCTATTGAAAACTCAGAGGAATATTATACTTGTAGAGAATAAGCACAATTCATAAGGGGAGAGAGATATTAGCAATTCATAATTACTTGTGGTGTATACAAAAGGATGAGATGACCTTTATTTATAGAGTATCTCACACCCCTACCAAGAATCATGGTACCTTTTAAAGGCAACTCTTGAATCAAAATGTAATACGTCCTTAAAAAAGGTCTAGAAAAAACCCAAATCCATTCACTTATTGTTATTGTTAGGTTAGGTCATAAGACCCAAAAGACAAACTTAATGGATCATAATTAGGCTCAAAGAAAATGATTCATAATTTTGAATCAAAACTTTGGTATAATTACCTAGCTCTCTTCTCCTTCCTCTTCTCACTTTCTTTTTCTTTCAAACAAACCCTAACCCTAATCCTAATCCTGAGAATTGGCTTCATTCATCACTCCCTGCTCTCCCTTGCTCACTTTCTTTTTCTTTCAACTTCATGCTCATCACCAATAGCTTGGTCCTTGGTTCTGGTATCATTCCTTTTGATCTCATCTCTGTAAAATATCTCAAAGCTTCCTCCATCCTTCCCTTGGTGTAAAGTCCATGGATCATAATAGTATAAGATCTCTGATCAGGTCCCAACCCCTTCTTCTCCATCTCATCTAATGTGGATTGTACTCTATCAAGATCATCCCAATCCATGAACAACCTCAAGATCAGATTGTAGATATCGCTTGTAATCCTGAATCCATTTCTGTCAATCCTTTCTAAAACCCATGGAACCTCCTTAGGTTCCTTCAACGATCCAAGCAAGTAACAATAGGTTCTTGCATTCGGAGTACAATCGCCTTTCTTGTGTTCCATTTCATCTAAGAGCTCGTGTAAACCTTCTCCATTCGCCGGATCTTGCAGAGGTGCTTGATGAGCGAGTTGTAAGTGGCGACGTTCGGGAGGCAACCTTGCTCGTTCATCTCCCCGACGATATCGAGAGCTTCTGCAATCCTGTTCTTGAAACACAAGCCGTCAATGATGCAGTTGCAGATCACCACATCTGGGGTGCAACCCTTTTCCCACATTGCATGAAACAGCTTAACTGCTGTACCAAGCTTGCCTGCCTTGGTCAATGAGTTTATGAAAATCCCACATGTGTGGAGGTCTGGTTTACACTTGGAAGAGATGATTTCGTTCCAAAACCGCTTCACGTCACAGAGACTCCCAAGAACACACCATCCATTGAGGATGATGTTTCTGGTCTTTATGTCTGGAGGGAACTCCTTTTGCTTTGAATTGAACTGGAATTCTGCAGCTTCTACATGTTTGTATCTGCATAACGACATGAGTAGCGTCTGAAATGCAAAAAGATCGAGTTGGAGACCGAATTCGATCCTCTTGTAGAAGATCTGGACTGCTTCTTCGATCTTGTGAGCTGCTGAGTATCTGTTGAGAAGAATTGCAAATGTTCTCTCATTGATTACAATATCTTTTCTTTAGACATTTCGTCAGCACTTGACCTAATTCTCCAAATCGCTTCATTCTTCCCAAGATGTCAAGTATCTCATTGCAAGCACCAATTCCAGGAGCATAACCCTCTCCTTCTCCTTCTTCTCCTCCTTTAGACACCCAATTGAAGAACAGTAAAGCGGGTTTCCAGTCGGAACGATGTCGCCGGAGCACCTGGAGGACCAAGTCCTCATTCAAGGTGATTTCAGATAAACATTGACGGAGATTTTGCTCAAGCTTCTCTGCAGATCCGTTCCCATGAAGCTTGAGGAGATTTTGGACCTTCAAGGCATTGTTAGACACGCCGGAGTCATCTGGATTACCGGAACCGGTGGCTTGGGAAACAAGAAATCCACCGCCCTCTATGCCTCGCGATGAATCAACCCTAGATTGTTAATTTTCAGGATTAGGGTTAGGGTTTGTCTGAGTGAGCATTTTCTGCAAGCGGAGGTGGTAGGGATAGTATTTGAATTTCAGTTGGACGTTTGGACAGAGAATTTTGCGGGAAACGGTTTCTAACGGTCGCAACCTGCGATACAAATTGATCATTATATTTTTCTTTTTCTGGTTGGATTTGAATTAGAATGAAATGGTATTGAATCTAACTAAGAAGCAGAAAACCGGATGGTTAAAGCAGAAACGGAATAGTCGAACCAGAATAACCAATGGCGGGTCACATTGGGCCGGCCGAGGATGGGTAAAGGTGAATCTGGTCCGACCGGTTTATGGGATACTCTCGTGGTATTTGCCAATGAGTTAAAGACATTACATGGGCTCGTTAATGTCTGATTCATCGGGGACGAATCTGATTTGTCCAAATTAAAAAAAAAAAAAAAAAAAAGTTGTTAACGTCTCAAATCCCGATTTTATGCCAACTTGACAGTCCAATAGATAATGCATGGCTCAGGGACCACTACATTATCTCATTATATTGACATGACATTTTTATTAAAAACGACTTTCAATATTTTAATTAACATAATCTTATATGCTAATACTTCTATTTTATTATAAGTATTTATAACTTAACAGTTATAACTGTATTACCTATATATTAAATTGTTAATACTTGTAACTTGTGAGTTATAATTACTATAAGTTATACTTAAATTTCATGACTAATAGTTACACCTTAAAAAATATATGTTATATTTTGTTATAGATTATAGTATTATAAATATAAATTATAATTGTATGTTAAATAATTATTAATTATAAATTAGTAGTGAGATTTGCTTCCATTGGTCTCATTCTAGTTATTGTCGCATACCTTGATTTTGAACTATACTAGATTAGATGTTAAAACTATATTTCTCAATGGAGAACTGGATGAGGAGATCTATATGGATCAGCCTGAAGGTTTCATGGCCAGCATGTGTACCAACACAACCCATGTACACCCTTAATCCAACTGGTTGGCATAATTTTTACATTGTAGGAATCTCGTATCTTAAATAGATTTCTATTTGCATTCATCTAATTTAACCCTTGGTAAGATGATATATCTTAAATAGATTTCTATGCTCCAATGGTCACTTGTAGCTGGTGCCTCAAGAAGCATAAGGTCTGGGGTTTGATTCTGCGGGAGACCGTTTCACTTGGGGCCACTGGAGGTTTACCCGGTCGTTAATTTCAGGGCACTAGAGATTAGTCGTAGTGTGCGCAAGGTGGCTCAGACACTCCAATTATAAAAAAATAAAATAAAAGAAGTTAATTTCACTTTGAACCCCTATTGTTTCTGACATTTTCAGTCTACCATCTTGTTTCTGAAATACCACTGTCCCCCCTCTTCTTTACTGTCATGTCTCAGATACCCCTCACTAACAAAACCGCCCGGTTCAATGCATTTTTAAGTTAAAATTTAAATCTAATATGTCTATACTACCATTTGGTTCAATCTCTAGTCTAAGTAAAAAGATCATTGACAAAAATGCCCTTCTCTTTCAATAATGTAAATTCACGATTTAGGGTTTTGGGGTTTAGAAACGTTCTCCTCAGTTTGCCCGACGCTCGACGCTCAACGACGACTCTGGTTTGCTCGACGCTCGACTACTCAATGACTATTGAGAGAGGAAACAAAAAAATTGGGTGTTCAGTGGTGTTGCAGCAATGAAGAGTTGGGTAATAGTTGTTGCTCTTTTGTTGAGAACAACAACAAAAAATGGTGGATGGGAGGTGGTTTCAGTCGTGCTTGAAGGTGGAGAATCATTATAATAACATCGAAATAAAACGACAAAGTTCACATATCTGACAACCCAAAATCATCCACCACTTCTTTCCACTTATCAGATAGCATCCTACTTAGGAACCATCATGATAATGTGCCCAAGGAACCTAAAGAGACTCAGTTGGAAATCTTTATAAGATATTTAATGGCTATGCGATTACATAACAAATTGGGAACATGAACTTGATTAATGGTTCTGAAGTTTCCAAAGATCTAAACTCGTGAACACTTTTTCCAGGGCAAAGAGAAGGAAAAAATGAACAAAAACAGAGCATACGTTGGGGGAAGAAATGCCCTAACGCGAGATGGAGAAACGACTGTTTCTCCCTAAACTCGTGAACACTTTTATCAGAAAAAAATAACGAAGAGATTTACCCAATGATCAGTGGCAAGCTAAATGGTCGGCAGCGATGATCGACGACAAATGGTAGGCGGTGAACAATCGGCAGCCAGTGGAGAATATTGGGGAAGAAATGCCCTAACGCGAGATGGAGAAACGATTGTTTCTCCCAAATTTCCCACGCGAAATGCAGAAGACGACCAAGCCCTATGCCCTAAAGGGCATTTTTCTCAATTGCGGGTTCCGACTCAACCCATGGTTAAACCAAAGGTTTAAAACCAAGGCTATTTTTGTCTTTTAACCAGAAAAATTAACAGCATTAAGATTTTTGTTAGTGTAAGGGGTATCTAAGACCCGACAGTAAAGAAGATGGAGGACAGTGAGATTTCAGAAACAATAAGGTACCTGACTGAAAATGTCAGAAACAAAAAGGGATCAAAGTGAAATTAACCCAAAAAAATAAGTTTATAATACAAGCATATTAATTGGAGATTAGCATAACATAGCAAAGAAATTTATATTACAAGAGCATTGGAGAGAGGTTCTTATATATACATAAAGACAACTATAGTAAGAAGTTACATAATTAACTTTATTCTACTGAGACAAAGCACTGGTATATAGTAAGAAGTTACATAGTTAACAGTATTCTACTATGCCAAAGCACTGGTATTGTACACAAGGAGGGCACCCCCAAGTAGAAGAGCAGCAAGGGTAATTGCCCATACCAGTAAACCAGTGGTACCTGCAACATCCAAAATAATCCCCCACCCCCCCAAAAAAATAAAAAATAAAACATTAGATAATGATAATTTTATTTGATAAATTAAAATAAAAAATGATAATTTTATTTGATAAAAAATTGAAACATTAAATTAAAATTAGTTTAATTTTTTATCCTGGTATTTCCAAATTACAATTTGAATCTAAGTTATCAGAGTGCCGAGCAAAAAGCGTAGAGCGAGCGCTAATTTCAAAAATGCCCTAACGAGCATCTTTCGAGCATATATACACATATTTATTTACAAATTAAAATATAAAACATTAGATAATGATAATTTTATTTGATTAATTAAAATATTAATTTCATTTAGAGACGGATTCCTACATAAAATTGAAAGAGAAATAATAATTGCATGGTTTTTAATGTATTAAATTAAATGATAAATGTTCTTAAAAAATTAAATGACAAAAAACATTTTATTAAAAGAAATAGAGGATATGAAGTATGAAGTATGAGATGGATAAAAGAGATAGTTTCTTACCACCAACATAGACATCTCCACTTGGGGACCAATCATTTGGGTCGTAGATAGGACTGTATAAATCATATTGCAAATTGATTTTAGTATTTACTTCAAATTTATCAATGTATACTTGATATAATCTCATTTGTACATTTTTTTTATTTATTTAAATTCTAAGAATGTATTTTACCTGTATCCATCAACATTGGCACCATATTTGTCAACAAATTGGTAAACACCCTTCCCCTACAGGCAATGGAATTCCAAATATAATTAGGTAATTAAACTTCAACATGAAGAGAGAGAGAGAGGTGCCGCTTGGCTTGGCCTAGCGGTAAGGCCTTGGGTTGTTGTATCCAAAGCTTGGGATCGATTCCTCCCGCCTTCACATTAACTCTTGAAAAAGGAGGATCTCCACTATGGGGGAGTGGTTTGGCATCCAACAAGCGCGGGCCCACGAGAGAGAGAGAGAGAGAGAGAGAGAGAGAGAGATTTGGCTCGGGTTATCTTGTTTAATTTTGAGAATTCCTAAAACAAGGGTTCTAAACGAGCCGAGCCGATTCGAGCTTTTCCTAGCTCGGTTTAGGCTTGTAAATCTCTAGTACGGCTCAGGCTTGTTAAAAAATTTTAGGGTCCAAGCTTTGCCCAGCTCGGCTCACAAAAAGTTCGACTTATAAAAAGTTCGACTAGTAAAAAAGCTTAGATTAGTACAAATTCATTAATATTATAGTTAATTATTATTATCATATGTAATATAATATGTTAACATGCGTGTTTAATATTAGTACGTAATATAATATATAGGAATATAAACGTATAATCTCATGTACAAACCAAGCAAAGCCTACCCAAGCTCAGCTCAGGCTCGTTAAGATAATGAGCTTTTTTTTTGGGGTCAGGCTCGGCTCGCGAACCTAATTATAGAGCTCAAGCTCAACTCATACAAGCCGAGCCTGAGCTTGAGCCTAAGCTGAGCTAACTCGATTCGTTGACAACCCTATGGATCGGATCATGATCCGAGTTCAATCCCAATCCGATTTGACTTTAATCACATCAAATTCGAATGTAGGTTGATTGGATTCAATTCCATTTATATATATATATATATATCATATTAGGTGACTATAAGTATTAAACATATAATTAGAAATAAAATTATTTATTTGATTTCTTATAACTATAAAATAGTTATATCAAAAAATCCGATGATTGTTTGAATCCCACCCAATCCGAAGTATCGGATTTGGTAAGAAAGTCATTATCTGAAGATCTGATGAAATATGATCCGATTCAATCCGAATTTTAACCGAATCAAATTTGCATATGCCCTAATCCGATCAGAATCCGTTGACAGCCATACCTAAATCCATTGCCCTAATCAACACATATAAAATTTAGGTCCCTAAAATTGTAGGAAACTACCCATTTCTACCCCTAGAAACAGAGGCCGAGTTCTACCTTTCCTTGCCTTCCTGATGCATCAAGTCCATCCCTCAAGTCCATTCCGCAGTTAATTCCTACAGAGGTTGTAATTTCATCAAGACCAATTAAATTCTTTAATAAAGGAAAAAAATAAAAAATAAAAATTGAAAAAAAAGTAAGAGAACAAAATAAA
>JAUPMG010282965.1:0-18217 GCA_031762675.1 Pachysandra terminalis | reverse complement strand
TGGATTCCACCCTCGCTTTTGTTATTTTGGTGAGTTGTGATATTAGAGGGTGAAGATCATGCCTTGGCATCCTAGACATCACTCGTGCTGACACGTGTGCGTCCGGGAGGGCGGGGCGTGACAGTGTGACACTCAACAACCATTCATCTCAGCCCTTGAGGTCATCAACAAATAAATTCAGTGTGCTTATGGTGGAAGGGGAAGCTATTATGGATGATATAGAAGAGCCTGGTAAAACCATATTGGAACAAATGAACTCCTTGGTAGGAGATGAATCCCCTCTCAAATCCCTGCCTCAATGATAAGTTTCTTTTGTTGGAACATAAGGGGGCTTAATGACCCTATCAAATAGAAGGAGGTCAAGAATATGATATCCACTTACTCACCTGGTATATTTGCTTTGGTTGAAACAAAGGTAAGAGTTAGTAACTCAACTAGTATCATTCATCTCATTGCTCCTGGGTGATCCTCATACCTCAATTACCCAAATTCTGATAGAGGAAGAATCTGGATTTGCTGGAATGACAGTGAAGTAGTCTTCAATCCAACTTTCTGCTCTAATCAAATTGTTCATGGCTCTCTAACCTTCAAGTCTAACAACTCTTCTACTATGTTCAGCTGTGTGTATGACTCTAATGATGTCAATGAAAGAAAATTTCTATGGAGGGACATTACTGACCTTCCGTCTAATGCCCCTTGGATCTTGGTTGGGGACTTTAATGTTGTTAATACAGTACTGAGAAGTATGGAGGAAGGGATATCAATCTACAAGCTACTAAGGACTTTAATGAATGTATTGATCAGCTGGAACTTAGTGACCTGAGGTACAAGGGATACTTGTTTTCTTGGAATGACATAAGTCAGTCAAATGAGAGGATTCTATGCAAATTGGATAGGGTGATAGTGAACCAGGCCGGGCTTCAAAGTTTTCTTGCGTCTGAGGTTGAGTTTCTTCCCCCTGGTGTCTCTGACCACTCCCCAATGCTGGTTAGAGTTTTTGTAGGTGGGCCTAAAGGCAAAAGCCCCTTTAAATTTTTCAACAACTGGACAAGCCACCCTGATTTCCACAGATTGGTTGAAGAGACTTGGGCTGAACACATTGCTGGAACCCCAATGTTTATCCTTGTTTCCAAGATGAAGAAACTCAATAACAAGCTAAGAATATGGAGCAAAAGTGAATATTCTGATCTTCATAACAGAATCCAATCCACTAGGGAGGAACTAACTAAGCTCCAAGTGGACCTTATGAGTGGGAATGCAAATCATCTTCACACTGAAGAAGCAACTAAATTCTCCTTGTACTGTGCTCTTCTCAGAGCTAATGAATCTCAATTAAGACAAAAATCTCGAGAAATTTGGCTCAAAGAGGGGGACAACAACTCCAAATTCTCTTACAAATCTTTGTTGACTCACAAAGCAATTCTTGGTGAAGCCCCCCCCCAGGAGTCAACATATGGAGCAACCTATTGTCAATAAGCAATTATCTGATGCCCAAGCTGCTGACCAGGTTAAAGGTGTTTCTAACCAAGACATTAAAGAGTGTTTATTCAGCCTTAATGATGATAAGGCCCCTGGACCTAATGGTTTTACTCCCAAGTTCTTCAAGGCTACCTGAGACATCATAGGAGCTATCTTTTGCCAGGCCATTAAAGAGTTCTTCAGACCTGATAAGCTCCTAAAGCAAGTTAACCATACATCCTTGACTCTTGTACCCAAATGTCCTAATGCTACTTTTGTTGAAGACTATAGACCTATCTCTTGTGTTAACACTATCTATAAATGTGTTGCAAAGCTGATGGCTAATAGACTTAAGCCCCTCCTATGTGACCTAATTGGAGAGCACCAAAATGCATTTATACCTGGTAGGCTCATTTCAGACAACATCCAAATTACCCATGACCTTGTAAATGATTATCACCTTAACAGGGGTATTCCTAGAGTGGCCTGTAAGATTGATTTGTGAAAGGCCTATGACAATGTCAGGTGGGATGCTATTGATAGTATGCTTGTTGCTTAGAATTTCCCATCTAAATTTAGGGAGTGGATTAAGGAGTTAATCAGCACTGTCTCCTACTCCTTATCCATCAATGGCTCTTTAAATGGGTTCTTTAGTGGGAGAAAAGGGCTGAGACAAGGGGACCCTCTCTCCCCTACCTATTTTCTATTCTGATGGAGTACCTTGACTGTTGTATCAAGAAAAGAACTGAGATTCAGCAATTCACTTATCACCTTAAGTGTACCAATCCAAGAATCACTCATATTATCTTTGCTAATGACCTATTCTTATTTTCTGTTGGAGATCCTGAGTCAGCTAGACTCCTCAAAGAGGCTATGGATGAATTCCATACTTTCACTGGCTTGTCAATTAACCTCACAAAATCTCTTCTATTTGCTTATGCTGTCAGTCCTGATAACCTTGACCAGATCAAATATATTTGGGGAATTGCTGAAGGGAAGCTCCCCATTAAATACCTGGGAGTTCCACTAATATCTTCAAGACTTAAAGTGAGGGACCGCGAAGAGCGTATTGAGAAGACTTACAAAAGAGCACAAGTTGGAAATTTAAAGCCTTAAGCTATGGAGGCAGACTAGAATTGATTAAGTCAGTCCTATTCTCAATTCAGGTCCACTGGAGTTCTAACTTCATCCTCCCAAAGAAAATCCTCAAAACACTGAACCAGATATGCTATAGGTATATTTAGGATGGGAATGATCAAAAGAAGAAGATATGTAATGTGGCTTGGAAGGATGTGTGCCTTCCTAAAGCTGAAGGGGGTCTTGGGATTTCAAATGTTGTTCAATGGAATCAAATTGCTATATATATGCTGGTTTGGCAAATTATCATCAGGAATCTGGGTGAAGTGGGTATATGCAAACCTGATCAAACAAAAGTGCTTTTGGGCTGTCAAAACTCCTGCTAGCTGCTCTTGGTCATGGAGGAAGATTATGCAGACTAGAGAGAAAGTGAAAAGGCTTTTCCACTTCAAGGTGGTTAATGGCAAGGATTTTTGGCTGTGGTGGGATAGGTGGCATCCCAACAGCCCTCTCTTATCCTATATCACCCCCAGACTTATTCCTAGGGTTGGGTTCAATATTGAAGACAGAGTGGACAAATTGATTCTTGATAGTCAATGGATGGTTGGTGCTAACCCTAACTTGCAGATCCTATGGGTTCAACTCCTCTCAATCCCCTTGCACAACTACCAATTGGATAAACTGGTATGGATCCCCTCAAAATCTAGTGAGTTTACCAATAAGGAAACTTGGGAACATTGTAGGAGACACGTCCAACCTTTGAACTGAGCCCCCTTATCTGGTTTAAAGGAACTGTGACAAAATACAGATTTATTGCTTGGCTTGCTTTGAGAGGGAGGCTCCTAACCCAAGACAAGCTGCTGAGAATGGGCATTATAAGTCAATCTTGCTGCTTTTTTTTACCTCTTCACCTGAATCTGGTGAGCACCTGTTTTTTGAATGCCCTTTTTCCTCTTGGGGGGTGGCATAACCTTCTTTTAATATTTGGTATCTCCAGAATAGCTTACAAGTGGACTGATGAAGTTAATTGGTGCTCCCAAAACTTATGTGGAATTGATCTCAAAGCTAGAACTCTTTGCCTTAGTTTCAATGCTATAATATATTTCCTTTGGCAAGAAAGAAATGCTAGGATCTTCAAGACCCAGTATAAGGATAAAGAGTTCATACTGAAGGAAATCAAGGAAAATATAAGAAGAACACTTGCTGCTAGGATCTTCTCTGTTCAAGACACCAATTCAAACAGAGCTTTATGCTCCAATTGGAAAATTCAGCCCATATTTTTACAAAATGTGTAGACAATTCCGGATATAGACTGTTTATTGGTTTTCTGCACCTATAGCCTTTGTGGCAGTCTGTTTGGGTGTGAGCCACCCTTGTGATTGTAACTTTTCCTACTTTTTTGTTATAACAAACCTTACCTTCCAAAAAAAAAGTTAAGAAAATTTATCTCACCTTGAGTATCTCTCTTCACCTCTAAGTGTAAAAAGTAGAGCTAAGCGTTGTCGTGTAGACTCCATGACACATAGGGGAGACTTAGGTAGCCTTCTTGGAACCATTTCTCCTCCTCCTCTGGAGAACTGTAAGCAAGACTTCATACATCTGTGTGAGCTATATGACATAGGGGCACTCAACCCAGGGCGTCTTGAGATCCATTGGTCTCATACTTCTCCTACTCTTCACGAGGCAAAGGAGGCTTTGCTGAAAGCCTATCCGGACTTATTCGATATTTTTTCTATGGCTGACAACATATCCTTCCGTAGAGTGATGTGGGTAGACTTCCTCATGTTGGTGGAGGATATAGCATCTTTATCTTTGGAGAACGCTCATCTACATTATGAAGGTCTCTTCCATCGCCTTCATCGTTTTTCTTTAGTTAATCGAGTTTCTTGAGGGTGCGCTCTTCTACCATGCACGAAGTACTATCGAGAGCTGATGAAGATTAACCAAGAAATAGTGATTTGTGATAACTTATCCGCGTCTATTCAAGCGGATCCAAAGTATTTGGCGGCATTAGTTTTTGAAAATAGAGTGTGGGTGTTATAAGAACGAATGTAAGGGATGTTGAATAACGTCTATCGTGCTCAAATACGCAAAGAGGTACGTGCTATCAGACGGGAAGCCGATCTAGCTTGACTGCGGTTATGAATGACATTGGGGTGCGCTGTAGGATTTTCTATGATCATCACCTAGGTCTGAATATTTTCAGGGCCCAAATGATATCTTGCTTTGGTGAAATGCCTGCGAATCCTGTAGACGAAGATGAAGATAGTGATGAGTAAAAAAAAAGGTCTATGATATATTGTCGTTCTCAGCCAGATCGGCACCGACAGCTTTCCTTTAATCAAGTGTAGTAATGCTACAAGGCAACAATGATATCTAGTTGTCATTGTTTGCTTTTGTTTTTGTAGGAAGTGTTTCACGTTTTTCCTTTATAAGAAAACACAGTTACACCCTTTAATGCCATAGGTTACACATATTTAAGGACTAGGTTACACACATTTTAGAACTATGAGTAACCTAGTAATTATTTTCTGATATCAAAATAGAGTAAACTTGTTCTTTAGGTAAACAAGTTCACTTTGTGAAGACATAAAGTTCTAAGAAAAGACATGAAGTAAATGAGAAAAGAAATTTTTGACTAAGAAATTTTTTCATATGGTACATAAAAAGTTGTTTTTTTTATCCTAGCCGAACCCTACATATATGATGGCATGTGCCGCTTTCGAAGAGATTTGATTGATTAGACCGTTTAGAAAACAAGGCAATCCTGTCATGACACATGGCAATAAAGGAGACGAATACTAATTGACAGGACTGTTGAATAAATAAGTGACTCGAACAATATGAGCCTAATATCGCCCTAGTCAGGGGAACTTTAATATACAGGGTGTGCATCGAAGTGGTGAAACACTCATAACATACGTAGACGCTAAGAAAAATAAACATCTTTACATAATACAAGTCTCATTGCTACATGAGTCACCTCCGATGGGGGTGTCGCAAGTCTCGTTGCTATATGAGCCACCTTCGACGGGGTATTACAAGTCTCCTTGCTACATGAACCACCTTCAGAGGGGGTGTTACAAGTCTCGCTGCTACACGAGCCACCTCCAATGGGGTTGTTACAAGTCTCGTTAGTACATGAACCACCACCAACGGGGGTGTTACAACTCTTGTTACTAGATGAGCCACCTCCATTGGGAGTATTACAAGTCTCGTTGCTACACGACCCACCTCCAACGGGGTATTACAAGTCTCGTTACTATACAAGCCACCTTTGATGGGTGCGTAACAAGTCTCGTTGCTACAAGAGTCACCTTTGACGGAGGTGTTACAAGTCTGATTGCTACGCGAGCCACCTCCAACAAGGGTGCTACAAGTCTCGTTACTACATGATTTACCTTTGACAGAGGTGTTACAAGTCTCGTTGCAATGTGAGTCACCTCTAGCAGGCGTGTCATGAGTCTTTCTGCCATAAGAGCCATCCTCGAAAGAGACAGCGTGATACAAGGCCATAAAACTCACTTAGAGGCGAGCACTATTCTCTTCTAAAGGGTGAAGCTTCCTACATAGGGGTCAACATATGGCTAAATTCACAAAAAAGGGAAAAATAGAGAATCTAAGAATAGGTGAGGCAAGAGGTTCGCCGATCCTGTTTACAAGTACGTCCTATAGGTGTTGTTGATCTTGTTGCTTGGCAACACATGTAATGAGTAATTGTATTCATGGTTGGTCCACTTACTAAAAGTGAACCTCAAAATGGTTACCCTATGATGATGTTATCATGCTGTTAGACCATCCGATAAACCAACACTCGTTCATTGTTACGGGCTGCCTATAAATAAAAGTGCAATTGTCCTAAAAAGAGACAGAGAAACAAGGACCAACAAGGAGGGTCAGTAAAAATACAAAATACATCATCTTCTTAAGTGAGCTCTTACGGTTTCACCAATGACCTTAGGCTTTCCCTTTTTCTTAAATAATTTTCTCTATCAATAAAGGTACATTCGGGTAGTCAATTTAGACCTTAATTGAGGTTAATCATCCCTACAATTACATAACTGTACTTAATTACAAAAAAATCCCATTACATTTTGATAAGCCTTTTTTCATAACTAATCACTACCAATAAATGCCTATGGGTAGATTAGAATAGGAAACTGAAAGAGAGCGGTAGAATTACCATTTTATATTGGATAAGGGAGATTTGAAGCCGAGCTTTGATTTCTTTAAGTAATATTAAAGAGCCTAAAGTATGGAGAAGAATATGGAATTACAGATATAGTATCGGTCAGCTGGGATATTTTTGAAAAAATTATATTTTTATCCTCTGAAGTTTATATCACTTGCAGTTAACCTCTGACGTTTTGGAAACTACATTGACCCTTATAAAACCTCAAAGGAATCATGGAATTATGGACTAATTTACCCATAATAAAATATAAAATTACTCTTTTCAAATTCACGAACCCACCCCACCATTACCACCCACTAACATCACCTACCACAACCACTATCACCATCCTCCCACCCCACCCCACTCCCACCACCGGTGGGGTGGTGGTGGTGGTTATGGTGGTGATGGGGTGGTAGTGTGATGGTGGTGGTGGTGGCAGTGGTGGTGGGGTGGTGGTGATAGTGGTGGGGGTGGTGGTGGTGGTGGATGGTAGTGGTGGAGGTGGTGGATTTGAGAAGAGTAATTTTGTATTTTATTAAAGATAAATCAGTTCATCCTTGAGGTTTCATATAAATATAGGGTTTGTAGTTTAAAAACCTCAGGGGTCTACGTATAAGTGGTATAAATCTCAAGGGGTGAACGTATAATATACCTTTTTTTTCCTTACAAAAAAACAAAAAAGTATAGTAGGTCTTCCAGTAAATGAAGCTCAGTTCTTCCCCAAAACAAATACCTCTTATCTCTTTTTTCAGGAACCTTCCAACCGTCCCATTTCTCGGACATCCAGTTTCCCTTTTCTTTCTTTTAGTTCATCTACATATATCCTTGTAATTATTCTGAATTTCTGATTCACTCTTTTAGCTTCCATCATTATACTCTCTCTCTCTCTCTGATTCACTCTTTTATCTTAGCTCCATCATCATCATCATCATCATCACCCCAATGGCCAACGTCCTAAGTGCTCCTGCCTTTCTCCTCCGTCCATTGGGCCTAATCACCAATCCTTGGGAAACCCCAAAATGTTTATGTATTTCTTTTAAACAGAAACGCTTAAAGCCTTCCTACATAAGCCTTTCTCATGTCTCCAATAGCTTATCCCGCCGGGTTCCAAGGTTCTTACCACCCTTAGCTACATATGGAGAAACTGCAGAGACCGACGAGGTTGAAGAAACTGAAAGGACCCAGGTATTGTCATTTCTTTTTCTTCAGTTTATCTTATATTAGAAGTTCTTATTATGCAGTGTATGGAAACTTGTTTTGTTTTGATTTTTCTTCTTATTCTTATTCTTTTTATTTTATTTTATTTTTTTTTTAAGTTTTACATCTGATTTTTTTTTTTAATGTTTAAAACTCGGTTGGATTAAGCTGGAATTCACAAATTTGCTAATTTTTTCTTTAAATCTAGTGTCTCATATTATATTTTTGAGGAAATACCCATGACTTTAGAGTTTAATGTATGGCGGTAAACTGGTAGGTGTTTTATTGAGCAAGAGAGAAAAAATCTTCATGGAGTAGTTGAGATTCTTTAGTTTTATTCTGAGTTTCTTTATAATTTGGATTTTCCTTATTCGTAGGTTGTTCACATTGGAATTCCTGCGTTTTTCTTGGTTTTGGGCAATGCTGGGTGTTTCCTAATTCTCTTTTCCCTCTCCTTTTGATGTGGTGCTTACTTCAATTTTTGTAAATTGATGAACTTTTATTTTTCCTTTTCATTTATTGATTTATTTGTTTATTCTTTGTTTCTTTAAGTCTATCTCAATTACTAGATGCTATCTTTGACAAGCTCTGAATCTTTTAGTTTTTCTTTGTTCTCCTAGTTATATCTTTTTGAGCTTCTCAATAGCTTTTAGTATTGCTTTTTCTGGTTTTCTTTTATTTATTTTCCATCTTTCATGAGGCAGAAGCTGTTCATCATCTTACATTTTTATGAAGAAATGGTAGCAAAGTGATTATCAAAACACTGGCAGGTAGTCTCTTATTTAAAAAAAAGTGGATCTTATTTATGCTATCAATATTTCAGATTCCCTATACATATATATGTATACCACTTGTAGGATATTTCAACACATGAAATCTTTTCTTCATGAAAGATCTAAAAGATATCTGAATTCCAAGAAGGCTCCCTGCAAAATCTCAAGCCATGAGATGATTGTAATCGAATACCCTTCAACAATTAGGCTGAGAGTTGAGGTGCTTTCTTCTATATAGATCCATCAATTAGGAACTCATCTCTGATTTCACTGAACCACCTTCTGCAATAGGTTTAGAGAAGGCATGAAGGATAACAAAGGTATGGTCTTTAAGGAACCATCAATCTTGAGGGGTTCGAATTTCCTAGAGAGCAGCTAACAAGATTCGAGTTTATCGTACCCTCCTAAGGGGAATTCCAAAGAGCCAATAACTACTAGTCTCTCAAGATTTCGGCGGCCGAGTAACTGAAAAGAGATATTTGGATTTTTAGATGCAACAATCCAAGTAAATGCCTTGCTTCAAGGGGTTAATTTTTCGATTTTATTCTCCTCTCCTAAGGGGTTAAAGTGGGTTTCCATTAATGTGTGTTGTCAAAACTAGACAGATTCCTGGTATCGGCTGTTGGGAGGATTAAAGCTTGCATGAAGCAAAGCTATCCTCCCAAATCCCGTATCAGATCATTGCCATATTATGATGGAGTGCAAAGATGCCTTCAAAAGGGTATATCCCCATCTCGCTTTGAAAATATGTGGTTGGAAGAAGAGGGTTTTAAGGTAAAAATAGAAAAATGGTGGAAGAGCTTTTAGTTTGAAGGAATGCCAAGCTTTGTTATTTTTGTTTTGTAGAAAATTATAAAGGCTGAAAGAAGCAATTAAGGTGTGGAATCGAACATCCTTTGGGAGAGTAGGGATGAGGAAGAAGGAGATGCTAGTAAAGATTAAGAGACTTAAAGATGAGGAAAATGGGGGTTTGCAAGTAGAAGAGAAAATTGAAAAGGAGATCCTCAAGTAGGAATTTTCTAAATCGGCACAAATGGATGAAGTTAGTTGACATCAAAAAGCGAGGATATTATGGTTGAAGGAGAGGGGGGGGGGTTACAAGAATACTTGATTTTTCACAGACTGGTGAATGCAAGGAGTAGGGTGAATACAATAAGAAGATTTGGAGTTGGAGGGAGCTTGCTTGAAGATGAGAAGGAAATCAAAAAGCTGTGGAATATTACTACGTAAACCTTCGTTCTGAGATAGCTATCGTCAGACCTTATTTGGATGGAATGGAGTTCGTCATGATTGAGGAAGCTGAAAGGAAACCCATTGAAAGAGCTTTTTCTGAGGAGGTTTTACAAGTTATTGAGGAGATAAATGGGGATAAAGTGTTAGGCCCGGATAGATTCATCTTTGCATTTTATAAAAAGTACTGGAACACTGTTAAAGTGGATCTCTTGAAAGCTTTGGAGGAGTTCTGTACCTTTTCCTCCTTCCAAAACTGTGCTAATGCCACATTCCTAGCACTCATCCCAAAAAAGGAAGGTGCTGTGAATACCAAGGATTATAGGCCCATTAGCCTTGTTGGGAGCTTCTATAACATCATTTCCAAACTTTTGGCTAACTGGCTAAGGAGGGTATTTCCAAACATCATATCACAATCTCAAAGTACCTTTATAGGGGAAGACAGATCTTTGATGGTGTTTAAATAGTTAATGAATGTGTGGGCTTGGTTCAAAGGAGTGGAGAACAATGGGTTATCTGAAAATTGGATATGGCGAAATCTTATGAACATATAAGGTGGGATTTCTTATTGTATAAGTTCAGGTGCATGGGATTTGGTGTTGAGTTAAGGAATTGGATCAAGTCTTGCATTTCTATCTGTTCATTTTCAGTGTTGGTAAATAGGTAGCTACATGTTACTTCCGATCAACTAGAGGCTTTCTCTCCCTTCTTCTTCTTGATAGTGGCAGTGCGGAGGCATTTAGTAGGCTGATTCATATGGCAGTTTGGTTAGATTTGTTGGAAGGGGTAAAGGTAACTAATGAAGGTCCAAGTATATCCCACTTACAATACACAAATGATATCATCATTTTTTGCAGAGTTGTGCATGAGCATTTAGTGGTGGTTAAGTGTATTTTCTTGTGCTTTGAGGTGGTGTCTGGTTTGAAAATTAATTTGCATGAGAGTTAGATGTTTGGGATCGGGGAGGTAGTGAGTATTGATCAATTGCGGAGTATAATGGGATGCAAAAAAAGGACTGGGTCTGCCCCTTGGAGCTTCATTTAAATTGAGATCAGTAAGGTCGTGCATGATTTATAGGGATTCTTCTTTAGGAAGTTAGGGTTGTAGTGGGTAATGCTGAGAAATGTATGGATGCTGCTGAGTTGTTGGAAATGGAAGAAAGGTTGCATGAGGAAAACACTGATTTGGATTGCCTGTCAAATTGCTTTGTGCTGGATTATTTGGAAAAAAATGGAATAGAAGGTTGATTGAGGGGGTAGAATGTGAGACTGGAAGACTCTTAGATCAGGTGCTATCCATTCTTTTCTTTTGGTTAAGTCAATGTTCTAAATTTCGATCTATATCATGCTCTGCTTTTGAGGAAGATTGGGTGGCATTATAATATTTTTGGGTTAAGGTTTAGTGTGGGTATATCCCTTATTTGTAGGTTGGAGGGATTATCGTGAGCCTGGTTAGACCTAACTACCTAGGTACGCTTGTGTACGTAAGGTTGCATTGGAGGTGTCTCCCTTTCAATTGTATATTTGTTTGTCATGCTTTCTTCATTAAATTAATACTAGAATAATCTTTAACTGAAAAGAAAGTCGGTTTCCGGACTGGCCTTGAGGGAAAAGAGATATAATGCTGTTTATTTTCTTGATTAATGACACTGAAAGAAGGGTTTGTGCAAAAATTCCCACTTGGGTTAGGGTCCAAATCTTGCAATTCTCGTCAGGAGGGTCAACATAAACATCTTAAGATATGCAAACAAAAAGGCGAGCTCAGCAATATGCCACGATCGGTCAGTCTAGGGTCTCTTCATAGAGACATGTATCAGGACAAACCAGACAAAGGTCAAAAAACAATATGGACTACTTGAGAGTCGTTATCTAGTGATAAGTATGGCGGAGCAAAGAACACAATATGATCTCCCTTTACCGGTAATATTTCCAAAAAAAGAATTTAGTGTGAAGTAGAGATACTATAATTAGAGGTATCATAAAGCCTTTGCTCAATCTATCAACGTTTCATATGTCCTTTGACCTTGAGAAGTCATAGTGGACTGAATTCCTTAGATCACATGGATTATTGGAGAGCCTCTTTTCTGAATAGGGTTCATCATGTAGACCCCAACTAATTGGGAAAATGCATTGTTGAGGACTAATTATTTTCCATACCGGAGCTATGTTTAGTTATGTTTGGGATGTAAAATCAGTCCTCAACTTAGATAAAATCGGTGATTTATTCATTGACAAACTGGAAATCTTTCTTGTGCACTGTGTGGATCCAACCATTGAATGATCTGTGGTTTGCCAAGAAAGCACATAATATTCTTCCATGGTGAACCATAGTGTTAAAACTTGGTATGGGATAGGGGATTGTTCCAGTCTGATACCAAGTTGGATGATCGATCCATATTAGGATTAGGCAACCCATGGCTGATTCTGTGTTTGTAACAAAAAAACTTAATTTTTTTTTTGTTAGTTTCAATAGGATAAATTGAATAGAGAAATCTACTGTTTAATTGATGATTATCTTGCCTACTTAACATTCCCAGAACTCTTCTCTCTCTCTCTCTCTCTCTCTCTCTCTCCACACAGAAATCTCTTCTTGTGTTTATCACATGGTTTTGTAACTTTGTAAAACAATAAAGAATTTGTCTGAGTTGTCTTGGCTCAGTTGATTTGGATCGGTCAATTTGATACAAATCAAACGATTTGACCGATCTAGAGCCGAGCCAATCCTAGTTTAAATGGTTTATGAATTTTTTTAAACCTTGGTAAAGAATCATAACTCGTTGAAGGGAAATCACGAGTCTCTCTCTCTCTCTCCCTCCCCTCCCTCCCTCCCTCCCTCCCTCACACATAAATCTCTTATCGTGTTTATCATATAACCATTTGTAACTTTGTAAACAATAAAGAATCACTTTATTTTGTCTGCGTTGTCTTGGCTCAGTTGATTTGGATCGGTCAAGACGATCTGACTGATCTAGAGCCGAGTCAATCCGAGTTTTAGTGGCTTTTGAATTTTTTTAAACCTCGGTTAAGAATCATAACTCGCTGAAGGGAAATCCCGAGGTGGATCGGACGATCCTTTAAACTATATGATGAAACCCTTTCACAAAAAAAAAAAATTGGAATGAAGAACTAGATCTGTAAATGTCACATCCAAACTCTAGGGTATACCTCATAAATCCATGGGTAATCCCCTAAAGTTTAAAGAATGCAACTCTCACCCCTTCTCTACACACTCCTAAGAGGTGGTACACCCAATAAGTACATACTAACAAACCATTCATTCATTTGAACATCAGCGGAATCATTCATTTATAAACATGTCGCAGGTTTATCATAATTCAACATTTAGTATATCAAATCAAATTAACCTAATGAGTGAATAATCCTCACAAACACATAATAATTCAAAACTTCATTGTTTAATACAACATATCCCAAATAAGAAAATTGTTCATAATCATGATCCAAGCTTCTGAAACTTCAACTCCTTGCCTCGCAATATCAACTTTACCGACTCTTCATCTCATAGCCGGTTCACCGGAAATGTTAGGAGCCAAAAGGCTTGAGCTAATGTACTAACATGGTGGTACATGAAATGATGATTCTCCATGGATGCATGCTATGCCATGAAATAATGCTTTGGTTCGTTCTTTGTATGCAATGTCATGATCATTGAAACCATCATCCCAAGCAATGATAGGTACAATACACATGAAATGCAATGCATGCTGTTGCAATTATGACCGCTGGACAACCAGCCCCTGGGACGCACTTGGCAACTCACTCTTGCAAGTTCCAGTGTTTTCCATTTCTCTCTTTCCGGCTCTCTCCTGTGGCCGGCTTACCTTTCACCCTTTTTCCAGGTCAACTGTGACAGAGAAAGCTTTCTGTGAAGGTAAAAAAGAATAGCAGCTTTACTTAGCCCAGCTCTTCTCTGAGTACTCTCTCTCCGCTACGAGTCACTCAAAAGTGCCTTCCCATTCTTCTTGTAAGGGAAAAAGGTGCTAGTTGGCAGCGGTTAGGTTACATCCCGGTAGTCAGCAACAGCGGTTCAGTGTCAAATGAAAGCTAAGCGGGAAGGCTACTTCACTTCAGACAATCAGGCAGAAGCAGCGGTGATGGTTACAGCGGTTCGCACTATGCTAGGCTCCCGATCTGAACTCTTAAAGGAAAGGAAAGACCCCTCCTTAGCTCAGGAATTTAGCTCTGGCTAAAGGAAGATAGCATAAAGAAAGAAAAGAAGGAAGGGAAGAGTTTCCTTTCATGCCTAATCGAGCGAAGCTTTTTTGAGAATTAGGCTAGCTGAGGTGCTAGGCAGATCGATCCATGGAGAGGGCGAGGCTCATTGCCATCAACGGTCAATCTCTGAGATCTGATCGGCGACCGGACCACGCACCGGAGTATGACCCGGGACGGGAAGAGACAGACCTTTTTTTTTTCTCCGGCGGGCTTTCTCTCGTAAAGCCAAAGACGCCCCAAGACAAGGTACAGTCCACACTAGATCCCTACCTATGCACCTTTATAGATCACATGGGCCATTTCTGGCTAACAGAACGCTTAGTAGATTTTTTGTGTACAACACAGTTTTAGGCCTTTAAACCCATGGGATTCTCTTGCCCCACCGTCATTTTTGATTTTGGGAACGCATCCGGGGCATCACTCAGAATTCTTCCCCGTGCCACATCTCAGCTCACAATTTCCAACATATTACTCACATCACACACACACACACACACACACACACACACACATATATATATATATATTCTATCCTGATATATGTATATGTCATTAGGTCCTCGCTTATATATATATGCGTGGTATTCCGGGTCAAAGGGGTAGCTAATCCCTCACCCAAGTCATCTTAGACTTATTTCTAGTCCATTCTGGACTTCAATGTTTCATCATTCTTTGGCACTCTTCTTTGAATCTAATCATTCTCACGTCATCCCTGGGGTTCTCATCATGAAGAATCCGAAGTCTGGTCAGGTCATTGGGTTACCCTTTGGGGCCCATAATGCATGAATGATCCACCTTATGCATGTCCTCATCACACAAACTACATGTTATGCATAGATATATAAATCTCACATAAACATCTAATAATATGCCATACTTTTGCATTTGAGTGAATATATCACATGTCATTAGATATGATGAACTCTAAACATGCATACATAGTTTCCATGTGTAATCTTTCATCCATTTCAATCATGTATCTAGTATGTACAAGTCATATTATACATGCTCATAAGTTATCATTATCATTGGTTTAAATTCACTTCCACCGGTATACCGTACCCCTGCCAGTCAGGCTGCCAACGGTGTCGGTGGACCTTGCCGGTGGCACCGGTTAACCCCAAACTAAATTATGGTTTCTGTCGATGGCTTTACCGGTATACCGGTCCAGCTCCCGGTGGATGTCGCTCGTAGATGGTTAGTCTAGTGCACCGACCCCACTACTGACAAAACCTCAAAAAAATTTCATCTCATCGGCAGACCTCGACGGTATACCATCGTGGTTGCCGACCAGGCACAAACACTTGGCGTATAGTCTTCCGGTGGACCCCGACGGTATATTATTTGGTGTCCTCGACGAAGCACGAACATACATTTTTTTTTGGGTTTTCTTGGCACAATTAACTCCTTACATATGCATTCTAATTCTCAATCAATCTAGTATATTTAATCATACTACTCTACCTCATTTTAACACATTATCACACATCATGGATCACATATGCTATTCAATACAATTAATTCATGAGATATGCTAGATTCATTCAAACTTATAGTAGATTCAATCAAACAAATTCAATATTTTGAGATTAAATCCATCAAAACAAGGGAAGACCCTCATTCATGAATCCCCGAAAGTACACAAGTACTTGATCAAAAGTGTTGAACCCTAGAGTTTTGAGCTTTCAATCTTCCAAGAAATCTCTAGCTATTCTCCTGCTTCCTCTTCTTCTCTCCTTTCTCAACAAAAATGACAATAGAGGTGTTTTAGGGTTCGGTTTAATGAAACTTAGGTCATTTAACTCTTAGCCTAATCTTGACGTTTGCTTTAGATTCATACTTGTAAGAATTGATCTCAACCTTTAATTAGATTTTAAAGTGATAGTGATTTGGTGTATGTACATGTTAGCCATTTCACGTATTTCACCAAATAGGAAAAGGTTATCTATAATTTCTTATTAACCCCAAAAATATTACAATTTTAATTCTAAAATTCTAGTAATTACAACTTAGTCCTAATTACTTATTAAAATTTCAGTTCATTACAGAGTCATGGTCTATAAGACTTCAAACTCATTTAGGAGAGATTATATTTTTTTATGCCAATTCTCATAGTTCTTACTATTCAATTTCTCGTTACTACTATTCAATTTTTCATTATTACTATTCACTTTCTCATCTTTATTCAGGTCAACTACTATGTTCTTATATGCCATTCTACTACAATTAAAAATATGCACGTTAATAGATCTCATTAAACACACAAAAATTAAGATTTTTCATCATTACCATAAATTAAATAATAATACTAATTCCCAGTTCATCAGATCAAAAATATACTAGAACTAAGTAATGATATACAATCACCTACAATAAAATCAAAAATTAATCATCATTATTTAATTAAGTAATATGCAAAAAATTGGTAAGGAGACAAAAATATCTCAACTTCCCACACCCACATAACATGTATAAGAAAACATCATGCATGCATATTACTGATAAAAGTAATTCATTTTGCATATTCAAGAAAAAATTATATTATAGATTGATTGCTTATTAAAATAGCTTAAAAACAAGTTCTAGTTCACTCAATTCGGACCTAAAACGAGTTAGTTATGCTTAAAACTATGAACATGTCATGTACGTACAAATGGACCAACAAATAATGATTCAACCCTAAGTCACCAAAACGCCAAGCGGGTGTGAAAGCGCCAAACTTGAAAATAATTTGTGGTCCAGAGAACCTACAGAGCGTCTATATATACACATACAATTTGTATATATACATATAAATCGTACTTCATGTACAAAGATACAGCCGTATTTATCAACCTAATTTAACCTTTTTTCAAAATAAATCCCACTTGTTTTTGTATTTTTCTAAAAAACCTCTAAAATAAAAAAATTGTTGATTTCTTTTTCAAGCTTTAACCCCTAAATGTTTTTAAAATATCCTAAATTACCCCGTTTTATCAATTACCCCTCTTTTTTCAAACTTTAACCCGTAAATGTTTAAAAATATCCTAAATTACCCGTTTTTACATTTTAAAAATATCATAAATTACCCTGTTTTTATGCATTTACCCTAATCTGCGGATTTGAAAAGTCAAATCCATGGATTGGTGACGTTCCCACGCTCAGAACGAGAACGTCACCTTAAAGTGGCGGATTGTGTGACTTAGGTTCAACCAATCCAATCCAAATATGATTGAGCCGATAATCAATTCAATCGGGAACAAACCAGCCAACAAGTTCGGGCAAGTACATATTGGGTGTCTAAACAGATTGAGTATTTGTAGTGGGCCATGTTATGGGATCGGGCTCGCATGTGGGTTGACTAGACGGGTTGGGTCACCCAGGCTAGGGCTGACTCGTATAGATTAACTAAATGAGTTGGTTCAAGATAAGCCTAACCTTATCTAATGTAACACCCCGAATCAAAATTTAACGCTAATTAAAAAAAAATATTGGATAATTCAATTCGGAAGTCTATCTAGGCTTCTCACAGGACTAATAGACTGGGTTTAAAGGGCTTAAGTAGACTAAAAGTGTAATTGGATAGTTATTGGGCTTGAGTGTGGTATCTTAAGGCCCAAGATATTAATAAATAACTTATAATAATTTAATAGAGATTTAATGCATAGTTAATAGACGTTTAATTAAAGTGAAATTTGTGTAGAATAATAGGGCTAAAATTACAGCTATGTCCTACTCAACTAAGTAACCCTAATTAGACCTAAAAGCTTAGACAACTAATACATAAAGAAAAATAGGATTTCTTGTCACGACCCAAACTTAAGGAAATTCTAGTTTGAACTCTTATGTTCGAACCGCAACTCTCACCCCAATCGAAATTGGGAGTGGCAATCAAGATCGAACCATAACAACAGAAATTTACTAAACTTTAAAAGAATCTAATTTAATTAAAAATATTCCAAAGAATAACCTACTTATTACATCCAAAACAAATAAAATCTGGCAGTGGAAAATAAATAATAAAGTCCTATTTCCAAGTAAAAATCCAAACCCCTATTCCTATACATAATATCTAACTATGAAATAAAACG